>CAJNOP010004491.1:0-10402 GCA_905250075.1 Rotaria sp. Silwood1 | reverse complement strand
TTTTACACAAAGAATCACTTTTTTTTACAAAAAAATTTTTTTTATAAAGGTTGACCGAAGGGTAATCAAGGTCGAAGAACTCGAATCTGATGTTAATTTTTTGAAATTTTTTTTTGGATCGATGTTTCTACACAAAGAATCACTTTTTTTGCTAAAAATAATTTTTTTTATAAAGCTTGGTCAAAGGTAATCGAGGTCGAGGAACTCGAATCTGAGGTCAGTTTTTTGAAATTATTTTGTGAATCATTCTTTTAAACAAAGGGCCACTTTTTTTACAAAAAAGAATTTTTATTCCCTTTCTCGTAGAGAAGAGTCTAGCAAAAATAAATTGTTTGATTGCTTGTATGTTCGCACTTTTTGAAATTGTACAAGTAAATGGTTTGTTGATAGTTCAGAAACACCATTTCTAGGAGAAAGAGCTGAGCGAGTCCCCGGACGAGCGTTACTTTTATACCAATGAGATTTTGTGAGTTCGGAGTTGCACCAATTTAAGGTTTCCAGTTCGGTGTGGATGTGAGGGTGTGAGTGGATGCGAGTGGGTTTGAGGGTGAATGGGTGTGGGTGTGGGTGAGGGTGTGAGTGTGGGTGTAGGTGTCAGTGGGGTATGATGTAGGGTGTGGTTTTGATGGAGTGTGGTTGTGGTGAGTGTGGGTGTATATATGGGTGTGGGTGGCTGTGGATGTGAGTGTGCGGGTCTGGGTGTGCGTGAGTGTGGGTGTAGATGTTGGGTACGTTTGGATGGGTTGGGGTGTGGGTGTGTGTTTGGACTTGGGATTAAATGAAACGTGTTCTTATGCATCCCACAGCGAGGCCCACTGATCCTGCACCTATATGCTCCTTATATGTTTTGCAACTGAAAGTTTAGATTTGAGGATGGTTGGAAAACCTATTGAGGCAGTATTCTTCGATATTTTCTGGAATTTTTAGTGGGGTGTGGTAGCTAATGCTACTATGCTTGTTGTTTATGGAAGTTTATTTAATGAAATGAGGGTCGTTCGATTACCTTTAGTTCTCGATATAGTTTGTCGGTTTATTACGACGAGGTCCCATGAAAGTGCACGGCGAGTATTAGCGGCGATGTTGGTAAGAAAGCTATGTTGTCATTACTGGTCCTTTCTGAAATCCGTACTTAAGAAAGTTTTCTGATATGGCGCGTGTGAAATGTAGCTTTTGTTGTAGTGTATAGCTGTCAAATGCTGCTTGGGATTCGGATTGAATGCGGAAGCAATAGTGACTTCCTACGGATACAGCGGGTTTACACTGTTCAAATTCTTTTCATTCTCTTTTATCTTGATGGCTTTTATTTCAAATAGAGTTTCATAGAGGTTTTACAAATGATCTAATGGCTATAATTGTATAACGGACAGATTTCGAGCATGCAATATAGAGTTTTTTTATCAGTTAGATGGTTTGCCTGAAGATCACGGCACTCTTGGGACGTTGTTGTTTTAACAATGAATTGAAAACGTTTCCGAGTACTTTGTGCTATTTTATCTAATCTTTTAAGTTCTTCTATTTGGGCCGTTGATGGTTTAACTTGAAGTGTTCCAAATTCGAATGGACGTATGATTAGTAAATCGTCAAGTCTCTTTACACGAGATAATGAAACATAAACCGATGCGAGTTCAATTGGACCAGGCGGCATCACCAGATCGACGATAATTTTACCGAGTGTTTGACCTTGGCTTTTATGTGTAGTCATGCTATATGCTGGTATAAGTGGAAGTGCTTTACGTTTGACGGTGAGTTTTGTTGTTTTCTTGTTAATTTTAGCCGCTTTTGCTACATTTGCTGGAAGAAGTTCTTTGGCGTCAAACAAGAATGTTTGTTCACTAATAGCTATAGGAACTATTTTGGACTGTAGTTCAGCAAGTTTGTTATCAAGCTTGCAACCAGGAAATTCTACTAAAGCGTACTTTGGTTGCGTTATAAACTTGGTATTTAATGGAAAATTCTTATCTTGGTATCGAACATCTTCTGGTGATTCATTGTATACAAGTTGACGAAAGATTCCTCGTGTACCGTTAGACAGTTCGAGCTCAGTAGCAACGTTTTCTGTGAGTAAAACTGGCATTCCTGGTACGAGAGGTAAATAGCCTGGAAGATGTTCTGTTTTATTATCAGGTAATTCAAGTATCGCTTGACGTAACCGTAAATCATCCACAGTTTTTCCTTGAATATAATCTTGAGCAATACATACAATTGGGCTAAGTCCCATTTCCATTGTTTTGTTTAAGACAGCCCTATTGTTAATTTGAGTGCGTAGCGTATTCCGAAAAACCAGTATTGTAGCCTATTAAAAGAAAAGTAATGTGATACACAGAGAAAATGAGTGTGCATACTTCGTTCCATGGCTTTTGTTGTAGAGATACTTGAAGTTTTGGACTTCCTATGACTCTCATACACAGAAGTTGGTAATCTTCTATTGTCAATTGTCCATTTCTTAATCTATTTAAAAGCTCCAAATATCTTGTGTCTTCGGTTCGCATTTGCTGAGTTAATTCAACAACGCAGTTTATTTCAGACATAAGCTTCTGTGAACATAACATATCTATCTGACGTTCTGTAATTTGCTGTGTCGATGCGCAGTTATAGTAGAGTGGCTTGTCTAAAACAGGAGAATATTGGAGATAGTCGCCAAAGAAAATGACATTGACACCACCAAAAGGTATCTCAGAATTTACGTGCTTGGCTGTTTTCACTATTCGATTGAGACGAGCTAATAGGCTAAGTCCAACCATACTCATCTCATCGATTATCAGGTACTTCACATGACGCCATTCATTTTCCAATTTCGTATCGCCAGGTCTAAATGTACGGGTATTTTTCTTTTTAGTGCTTTTGCGACTTTCACCTAAAAATGAATGGATAGTTAATCCGTCAATCTCAGCTGCTGCTATAGACGTTGGCGCCAGTTTACGCAACATCTTGCCCCTCTTGGTTACTTGGAAATACTTGGTAATTGCACGAATTAACTGAGATTTTCCAGTACCACCACAACCAGGTATGCACATTAATAACTGATTATCGATAGTACCTAAATATCAAGACTATTTAAAATTTTCAATAACAAAATCAAGAAAATATACCGGTATAAGCATGATTTTCGCCATCTAAGTGACTAGTTATAATCATGAAAGCATATTTTTGCTGAGTATTTAGTGTAAATTGTTTGACGATATCCTGTTTTGTGGGAAATAAAACCAAATTGGTTGCAGTTACAGGTAGGACTCTCGTAGCTTTCGTTTTAATTGGGCTTGTTGGAATTTCAGCACCTACAACTTCAATCTGTATTTCATCATCTCGTACTTCCAGAGTATCTTCACCTGAAATTAAATAGTTTCTTGTTTCGTCTCGTCGGGCTTCAATATCACGTTTCCACTCTTTAATCATGGTCGTATGATGCTCGCGAGCTACGACAAATGTGTGGACGTCGTGTATGATACCATAATTATTTTCACCCAGACAACGTGTACGGTCTAAATCAAACTAAATGTTTTCGAAATATGACAGTAATTAACTCACCATTGAGTAGTGCAAATCTGTCTGTATTATCAATTGCTTATAATGCATCATGAACATAGCGTTGTTCTTGAGTAACTGTCAATGCAGAGTAAGCGTTTGTGGTGGTCTCATTTACGATGGAGAGCATTTGCAAAAGTTGTTCCGGATCCTCTTCGTCTGCATTTTCATCACCTTCATAGTAGTTAGGCATCAGAATAGGGTCAATGTTGTTTTCATTTTGGGCTTCTAAAAGAACTTGATGCAGGTGCTCATCTCGATCGTGTTTGCATTCGTGCAAAAGTTCTATATTTTCTATAATCTTAAGCAAGTTGGAAGAGATCAATAATCTTCGAGCTTCCAAGGCTTCTGACCATGTCTCATTCAGTGCACAAAGGTCCTGAACTGATCGCCATGGAACGAATAATGTTAACAATGCGCGACAATAACGTTCATGCGTTTCTTCTCGTTCGCGGCGAGGTATTTGAGGACCTATCAGGACTGGTACTACTGGAATGGAACGTTTAATTATGAGATGAGATAATGATTTCGGATGTGCGCTGTCAAATATATGACGTTCATTCATTTTCGTTCCTTCTGTAGGTAATTGTTGGCCTTGAGAATTGGTTACATTCTTTAGTAAACGACGATCCGATTTGTCGATAACCTTCTTATGAAAATGGCTGACGAAATCATATAAACACACTGCACTAAGATCCTTTGATCGATGCTGATAATCAAGACGAGTATTGACCAAGACATACTGATCGCCGTTGTTGGTTTTTGTGGGTTCTAATAAAAATTGTTCTTCGATTTCGTTTTTATCTTCTCCTTGCTCATCGTACAAAGGCGTTGAAGTCTCTAGAAAACAATATGTTAAAAATCTATACAATTATTTTAAAAGATTCTACCATCTATTCTCTCTTCAACAATTTCTTTTTCGTTAATTCGTGCTTTATTTAGTTCTGTTTGTAGATAGTTTTCGATTGAAATGAGAAAAAGATTTTTGAACGTATGTGTAGTGTAGTAGTCACCATAGTTCATTAGATATGACGCAACTTGAACACCTGGAACTTCTTGTTGTGAAGCAATCATATTGAAGCAGCGTGACACTAGTTTACGCGATTTTTCAACAATATTATCTGTGATATTAGATGTCCGTTCCTGTTCAATAGATTTGATACCTTGTTGTGCCAGCACAAACATATCGTGGAAAACCAGAGTAGATTTTGTTACATAATCAGTTATATAGTAAACTAATGCTTTAGGATCGTTACCGCTCCAAATGAACTTCATGTCCCTGTTCGATCGACACACACTTGAGAGCCATTCGTTGAAGTTATTGATCCACGAGTGCGATCGACGCATGGTTATCTGACCTATTGTAAGGTCAATATTAGAAACATTCACTAGTGCGCGTGGCATGCCCATTCGACACCTTTTTGAACTATCATTTTTGCCTTTAGAATATTTATAGCAAGTTGCAGAATGCTTGTGAATATTGCAGGTTTCGACCAATTGAACTACATCTTTGCGAAACGTTTGATCAAAGACTTCCAACGCAGGATTTGGTGTTGAGAGACATGCTGGTATAACTTCACTTGCTATTGGCTCAGTTTCTCCTAAAATGAAGCGAAACTCATCATTAAAGATTCTTAAAAGTTTCAGAGCTCACCATTTAATGTTCTTCTGTCACTGGTTGTACTTGTTCCGTCGTTGGTTTCATCTTAAAAAAGAATACTGATATTTAAAAGTACAAAATTTAGAAGTCTCAAATATGTAGTAAGAGTAGGTGATTGGAATGAAATATATTTTGGATTAATGAAAATTTTGAAAATGTTCTGAAACCTCAATTCAAGGCAAGGTAGTGATACACTATCAGTGTGTAAAACAGTATCAAGTAGGCAAATATAAAAACTTCAAAACACAAATTCAAACAATGTTAAATATATTACCTCGAAACAAACCAAAATCTTCTTTTATAATATCTTCTAAATATTTTAGTAAATTTTCACGAAAATCTTGATTTTATATATTTTCTTTCAACTGTGCTGGAGTATATTCATGATTGAGCCAAATCAAGAGATGTAAATAGAGCGATCCTCTTCCTTGACTCTCTACAGTGCCGAAATACCCTTTTGTAGGACCGAGCATACCACCGACCACTAGGCTTTTCAGAACGTTTTTTATTAAACAGTTGAAGAACTTTGCAGTTTCAACAGGGTGCGTCGCGACAATTTGAGCACGCTCATAACTTGTACGCAGGACTTCTGACAGAACGTGATCAAGATCAAGATCGACACCTCCAAAGTAAGGTGCCACTGGACTATGGATATCAGCTGGATTGATTGTGAGGAAAAGACTAGGAAGACCAAGATAAAAGCACAAAGAATGAATTTTCGCCCGAAGAGCTGATCGTGAATGAGCTGAGCCCATGACATGACCACCAATAATTTTGATATGCTTCATCAACGTATTTATTCTCTCATCAGTAACTTTTGAATAAGGCGCTTTTGAGATATTAATAAGAGCTGCTGTTACATCTTCAGAGCTCAATGAGTTAAGAACTTGGGCAGATTGTTGAAACCACGGTCTTTTTGCCACTAATTGGGCATGAAAACATTCTGTTCGACGTTGTAAAATATTGAAGACAACAAATATGAATGAGTAGTGTTCTTCAAAACGGGCGATTTTTTTACGAAAGAAGATATCTGAGGTGCTTACGAAAATTGATTTGGACTGGTCGAGAGCAATCTTCAAATGCACCACATCCATACGGAAAAAGATGTAGGAAAGATACCAAAAAAAAGATTTAAATTAGAATACTCATTGATCGGTTTATTATCACAAGCAATTATGCACACGGTATCTTGTACAGCGTTTTCCTCGATGTCTTTTTTCAATGTTTTATCATCCATTTGCACATTCATTCATTCATTTTGAAAGATGTTCAGCAACGTCACGAGATGAAATTTTCATACCGTTAACATCTAAGATAGCACTACAACACAAACAATGGTAGATAAAAATATCAATGCCTTGTTACTATACCTCACACTTATCGGTATAAGTATTGTGGTGTTAGGCTCAGATGTATTGATCCGAAGGTTAAAAATATAAGTTGCCCTTCTGTTTTCAACTGCTTCTACCTCAGTGGAAATTCCCATTGTTACCCAGGAGTACTCTGGGACATCGTCCTCAAGTAACTTATTGATTGTTGATTGATTCATTATAACATATCGATGGAGTAGATTGTTTGGACTAAGTTATTGAACTCCATCAAAAACCTTTGTCTTTCGAACTGTCAAAATATCTTTTAGTTGACTTCTTTATGGAATCTGACAACCAACAAAAACAATTGTTAGAGAATTACATAGATCATCTAATTCTAATGGCAAGGTAGCAACTGTGTTAATCACATTTTGAGAAAAGCTTATGCAGTTGCCTCTTAAATGTGATTGAGGTGTACTCGTTGAATGAGCAGACGAATATAATTTCACAATCTAACTGTTGTGGTGATAGAGATCAATAAGTCTTTACTCAGGAATGGTTAGTCCTTGTAATTGCTATGGTACATCTCTCATTAATACTTTATTGGCAGCTCAAAACTTGCGTACTTTGCTTTCACCAAAGATTATCAACACTTCGTAAAAATATCAGTGTACCGAAGATTATCTTTTTTTATCAATAGTTATATGCCAGCTTGCTCCATAGAGAAATATAATGTTTACGCAAGCAAACAATTGATCATCCATTGATGATTTTATATTCCTATCTATAATAAAAAATTTGCATTAATCTTGTTAGATTAAGTATTAAGTGGATCTAGGTGTGCCTAAAGAACTGATCCACTCATACTCCCACACCCACACCTACAGTTTGTCACAAAGCACCCTACATCCACACTCCATATTTAAAATCACTCTACACCTCACAAGCAAATTCACACCCACGCCTAGCCACAGCTAAACCCACACCTACCACATCTCATACAGTCACACTTACATTCACCACACGCCATACACTCACATTCATACCCAGATTAAAAAGCAGGTAACTCTTGAAGCTAATCATCGCATCTCCAAAGAATCTGCTGTTTTTACTTTTTTTCTCAGCGTGTTTTAAGCTTTGCCGATTAAACACACCTTTCCTCTAACTGCGCCAATATCTGTCAAAAAAAGCCCAACTATAAAGATAAAAATATTTTATTGCCATGTCTCTTTCGTCAACAATAATCTTATCGTTGCTCTCTTCAAGCTTGTCTCTTCAATGATGAAGTAATCTATAAAGGGAGGCGACTTCGGCTGCATTTTCAGCGATTTTTGACTTTTATAATATTTCAATTCAACTGCTATACGTAAGTAAGTCTAAAGTCCAATATCAGGTAGGGGATCCATCAAAAGAGAGGAAATCAAGAAGCTGCGTATCAGGAACATGTGAATATGGGTAGGGATAGGAGTGACGGCTTCAGTGATGATCACAATGAAGAGAACACTCGCAATCGCGACCTGGCATCGATCCCACAGTCATACTCAGACATGTAAAGGCACAACCACGCGTGTGGGTGTATATGTGGTTGCTAGTCTTGACTCAACTTACAGAAGCACCCGGACCCTCATAGCCACAGCTACAATGGCACCACACCCACGCTCACATCCATCCTCGCACTCACACTCGATAGGAACGAGACTTGATATCTCTTTTTCAACCACCTATTCGAATCTGCAAAGCTGTCAAAAAACTCCTTATAGCTTTTGAATTGATAGATGAATATCAGTGATTCTTTTATAAAAGCCAAACATTATCTAGATATGGCTTTTAAATATTTAAAAGAACGAACAACTGAGTTCAAATTAGAATACAGTTTCTCTTTAAGTTTCAATTTCGCTTGTCATGATATACTGATAACGAAAATTTTTGTTTTTATTATTTTATTTCAGAGTAGCAGTACTTGAATCCATGCTAGTAGTTTACCAGAAATACGAAACTAATATGCTGCGTATTCAGATATCCATATCTATTGCAATATTTTCACAACCGGTATACCTTCATTTGTCTATAGTAAGAGATGTATCTCCGAGAATTTTAGACAGACAAATAAGTATCGATCAAAGTTTTCGAGCATCTTGAGAATTCATTTGCATAATCTTCAGTAAATCATAACTAGTATAGTGTGGTTTAGTGGTTATATCGCATATTAGTACTCACACTGAATTTGCTTTAGCTCTATAGTAGCAGAGCCGTTTTGAACCGAATTCAGATCGTATATAGTCACGGTATGAAATTACGAAAGCGGAAATTTTCGACTCATAAAATCTTTACCTTCGTAGGTTATCCAATTCGTAGTGAAATAGAATTGCTCGTGTCATTTTACTTTGCTGTGCGCAGTCGAATAGCAACACGATTTTGTAAGCATCAAATATGATTCATACGATTATAAATGCAGTGAACAAACAGAATGAAGAAAAAGACGATCTTCGTAGGACTCGAGCCCAAACCTCCTGCTATCCGCGCGAATGTCCTAATCCACTTAAACTAGAAAGCAAATCTTAATCTTGATATAGCGCCACACGTATCATTATTGACGCTAACAGATTTTTGTTGTTGATCTAGATTTATTGGGTGCAATGTGAGTGTGAGTAAGAGTTAAGGCAAAAGCTATGCAGATGTTGCCCCTCTAAAGAAAGAACATGAGACACATAAAAAATAAAAAGGGAATAATATATTTGTTCACCTTAAATGGGGCAAGAGAGAAAAACTAAACTACTGTAGTAAATAATTAGGCGTTTGAGTCAGTTTTGTAGAAGTCATATATATTTCGAAGAACATGATGAGTGCAAGTTTAAAGAGCAAGTTTTTATGGCGCCCCATTCCTGCTACACCTCTCTCCATTACAGATCGTAATAATGGAGAACAGCAGATATCACATTTTCTAGGTTTTTTTGCAACATGGATGACATTATAATTTTGAAAAATAATAAATATTACTATTTGTGAATTGATTAATTGAAATGATAGTGCTTGAGGCCTGCTGTAAATATCATGAACATGTAAAACAAACATATTTGTCAATTAACTCAATGATTATAATAATAAGAATATTAAATTAATAAAAAAATAAGAATAATAAAAAATAATGAGAGAATAGCAACAATGGAAACAAAAAGATAGAGAACCTATAGAAGAATTTAAAGATTCTTTTTGAAATGCAAAAATTAGAGAAGTCGTTACTCTGAATATCAACTATCCTGCAAAGCAGCTATAATATACGAGAGACCGATCACTTTATGGATTACATCTTATTTTAACTAGGCTAGAGATTATATATGAGTTCTATATTTTTACCATAAAGGGAGCTGCGCTAACAGACTTTTTCATGAAACAGAAGTAACAAAAATGACTTTTTTGGAGCCAGAGATCTCAATACTCATCTTGTTGCAAGCACATTTTCTTTTCAGGCGCTAACACAGGCCTTTTTGTCATTTTCGACTCCTTCGTTTCAAATTTCAGACATTCTCAAACTCGTGGAAGCGATACTAACACGTTGATCAGACTACAGATAATTCTATAAGAATATTCAGCTGGACAAGGCGAGTACGCTGAATGCTGATGATATCAGATATCATGGGGATATAAAGCATATTTTGGACATGCTCAGAATATACATTTTTCGCAGGGATTACCGAATAGAGGAATCTACATTTCAATATCTTTTAGAATAATGGGTTGTTTCATTCTGCTCCTTAGCGTGCTGTCAACGAATCGTTTCTCGCATCTAGTACTTCTAATATCCTATCTTCAATGCAACTCATTCTTTCAGTAGAGGGTTAGCAGCGTTTGCGCTGCGTTACTTGTCATACCTAGCCAAATCGATGTACTGTCTGACAGAGAAAAGATCCCA
>CAJNOP010004490.1:0-10405 GCA_905250075.1 Rotaria sp. Silwood1 | reverse complement strand
TCTTCCGCCGCACGAAAACCGGCAACTTCAAACTACCAACATCCACATCCACTCACGCCCACACCCCACACCACACACACCCACACCCCACACTCCACACCCCGCACACCCACACCAACACCCACACCCACCCACACCCACCCACACCCACCCACACCCACACACCCACACCCACACATCCACACACCCACACCCACACACTCACCCACACCCACACCCACACCCACGCCCACACCCACACCCACGCCCACACCCACACCCATACCCTCTCGAGATTCTTCAGTGACTGTACCAATTATCAATGGTTTCAGTGGAAATGATGTATTGTGCACCCTTGTCCAAGAGTTGACCATGAACAACCACATTATTAATCATATGTTACCACGGTTCGAAAAAGAGCAGAACATCTAACGAAGTCAACATACCATTTACAGCATTTTGAGCAGCAATAATTGCGTTCATGGAACAAGTTAAAAAACATGCAACATCACCAATAATACAGTGATGCTGTCCAGCAAGGAGAGCACCGGGTATAACATATTCAGAATATGTTCTAGAATAGATCAAACAAAATCATTCGTATCGTATTGATCGAATTATTTTACCTAAATGGAATTGTCATTGGTGCACTTTGGATGATAGCTCGCTGGAAGAATGGTTGCATTTCACTCGTCACATAGTGTAGAGCAGTAGATTGAGCACCAGCACTTTGATCAAATAATGTAATCTGAAGAAAGAATAGTATAGTAATGATACATTGAATATTTACTTGTTCAAACATCGTTTAGATCTCCTCCAAATGCATCAATATTATCTTTGATCCATGCAATAGCAAGAACTTGATCGAGTATTTCATAGTTACCCTTAAGATCGTTAGGAACATTTCCAGTTGTCAAGAAGCCAAGTACACCTATGATTATCATGTTCATATATAGACACTTGAAGATAATCGATACTTACTTAATCGATATTGGACTAATACAATTATTATATTGGTTGTATTAACAAAATGTTCAGATTCATAGATTGATTGTGAAGCATCACCAAACTGAAAATCACCACCATGAATATGGATCATCACTGGTAGAAGATTTGGAGATAATGAATTGCTGGACAATGGTGTAAATATTTTCAAATAAAGGCAGTCTTCTGACATCTATCGTGCATGTATCAAGTTGTTAGAGGAAAATTTTTCGTTTACATCAAAAGCTTACAGTATTTGGAGTGTGAATGGATGTTATTGGACTTGCTGGTTGAAAACAAGCAGGGGGCGGTTATGTGACATTGATCACTTTTGGATGCCATTTAGCAACAGGTACTGCCCTAGAGAAAGTACTGAGTTCAGGGTACCCATGTACTGTGAAAGCTATAGCAGGGTACCCAACATGGGTACTTCGAAAATACTCAGTAATTATACTGATGTAGGTACTGCGTTTGGTTCCCATAAAAGTATGCTCACTGAACAAGTACTTGTATAGGTACCCACATCAATAATTTTATTGAAGAAAGCTCGACAGGGTACCCTAAATTTGTTCCGTTCTGTACGACGACTGTTCATTCACCGTTTTGTTTTTCACATGCGGCTCCATATAAGCAATTGGGAAAAATATAAGAAAATAATCTATTTTCATAATAATTTTTTCTAGATTATTTCTTGACTAGTTTTTGGTCGAGAACATGCCGATCTTAATCTACGATTAAGTGCAGATTACTATGAAGTGGTCTGATGGATATCCGACTAACACAAGTCGGGTCAGATCCCGGCATTGTGCCCTACTAAATTTTCAGAATTGAAAAAATTAAATTGAAGAAAATAAAAAAAATTGGAATAAAAAATGCTTTGAGAAAGACACAAATAAAGAATAGTCAAAGATCAGGTTCGATCCTGAACATAGTGAAATTATGGTAACAGAGTACCAAGAAATGCTATACAACAGTACCCATTTGAGTATCTGATCAGTACCTTCAAGTACCCATTTACTGCACATTTTGTAGCAGGGTACTTGCCAGAGTACCACTTAGGTACCTCAAAGTATCTGTAAGTACTTGGGTACCCAAAAGTTCCTGTGACATACTGGTAACAGGGTACTTTTTCGGGTACCCTTAACTCAGTACATTCTCTAGGGTGGTGGTTGCCATCTATACAAAAATAGAGTTATAATATACGAAAACAAGCTCCAAGATTTTGTCTAAGATTACCTGAATATTCCAATAAATGGTTGTACAAATGGAATACCATAGAAGACACGAGCCAAATCAGTTTGATAACGTTATACATCACCATATTGTGTATGAACAATAATGGGTATGTTGGCATAGAGTTGTTGTGTAGACAAAGTCAGAATAAAAACTAAACTTACGAACATCATCATCATGCCTTGGATTGTAAAATTCATGTGTTCATCTACTAACCTAACGAATATCTCTTTCGTCAGCCCCTTATAAGGATGACATCAATTATCACATACAAAATATCTTGTGAATATTTGGAGAGAACAACAATGCCTTAGATATTAGTAGTGTTTTGAAGAAGCTCAAAATTTTGCATGCACTTGTTTACTTATCAAACAGTGCTTTCAACCAAATTAATATTAAATTGTGTGCGTGATAGAAAATAAGTTGGTGACAGTTGAGGAGTAGAAATTAACGGTCTTATACATACATTTTTAAGGCATAGATTAGAATTGTTTCTCGTTGAGAAGTGGACTCTTTGATTAAAATTGATGTTACGAAGTTTTGAGAAGCTAACTTACTCTTGATCAAAATAAAATATATATAAAGTAACTAACGATAACGATGTCGCTAAAAGTCAATAGTCTCTCATTAACAAGATTACCAAGAAAATTATATTTTTTGACAGTAATTTTTTTTCAATTGATCATACAACCTTTCTCTTATTTTCTAATTTCTACATTTAACTGCCAATTATCGATTAATTATTAGCCTCATTCTATATGTAATAATAATACATGATTGGTTATTTGAGCAAACCAAACAAGGTGATTCAACATTACCTCATAGATACTACGTCACTTCTCATTATAGTCTGATCCTTACAACATATATTAATGAAGTTGCGCAAACAATTTGCATATATTCATATAATACATTCTGTAATTAGTTTGCACAATACGCTAGATGAATCTGATCATGTAGTGAAATTTCTCACATATCTGCCATTTATATTACAAAAATTTTTATTCGTTATTTAAAAGCTTCAATATGACAGAAATTGACCTATCTCAAACAATCGAACGTTCATTAATAGTATGTTCATTTAATTTAAAAAAGAAAGTAAATTATCTATTTTATATTAAAATGTTCTTTAAGACTGGACTGCTTGCGGGATGTACAGTTGATTTATTATTATACCCGATCGATACAATAAAAACTCGACTTCAACAAAAAACCAATTTTCAAGGGAGACTTTTATTTTCATCTTTATATTCCGGTGTTGGTTCTGTAATGATCGGTAGTGGTCCATCGTCAGCATTATTTTTTCTTTCGTATAATTTAACAAAACAAACTTTAAATTTATCATATTCCAGTCAAGTTCCTATGATAGCTGCTGCTTTTGGAGAAACTGTATAGAAAGAAAAACACAAAATAATTGAAGGAAATAGTTTCGAAATATTATCTATTTAGTGTGCATGTCTTGTGCGTGTTCCCACTGAAGTTATTAAACAACGAGCACAAGTTAATCGAAATTTACGTTTGTCAACAATTGCTCGATCATGTCTTCGCAATGAAGTAGGAATTGTTTTCTTTTTCACATCAATTATAATTAAATGATTTGTTTTTTTTCGAAGGGTTTAT
The DNA here is from genome assembly GCA_905250075.1 of Rotaria sp. Silwood1. Classification (NCBI taxonomy): domain Eukaryota; kingdom Metazoa; phylum Rotifera; class Eurotatoria; order Philodinida; family Philodinidae; genus Rotaria; species Rotaria sp. Silwood1. The sequence goes on along the minus strand of CAJNOP010004490.1, from coordinate 6,589 downwards.
CAGGTCTTTATAGAGGATATTTTGCAACTTTAGCAAGGGAAATTCCATTTTCAATGATTCAATACCCACTCTGGGAATTTTTTAAAGTTTGTTTTAGAATTTGTTCTTTTGTTAGTTTTTATTGCAAAAAACTAAAAGTAGGAATATCAAAGCAAAAAACAAGATTATCCAGTATCTCCATGGCAAGGCGCTTTATGTGGATCTTTAGCCGGTGGATTAGCTGCATCAATTACAACTCCATTAGGTAGATTGATTGAAATACGTCGTTTTTCTTTAAAGAAATTGAGCTTGATTTTTTTAGATGTCGCTAAAACTCGAATAATGCTTGCACATGTAATTATTCAATAGAATAATTGAATATTTTTATTTTATCTTTATTTTCTTAGCATTCTCATCCTGATGCCAGTTCTCATTTCTTACGAATAATTATAAACATTCTCAAAACTGAAGGTTTTCCAGCGTAAGTTGTCTTCAAATAAACTAATGAAATATAAAAGAAAATACCTTTTTCTTATATTAAGTTTATATAGTGGTGTTGTTCCTCGTACTACGTGGATATCGATTGGTGGTTTTGTATATTTCGGTGCTTTTGAATTTGTGACATCATCGTTTTTTTGTAGCGAAAATATTATTTGTTAGTGCTGGTGTCTTTTCTAGTCTCAGCTTCTATTTGGGTGTGGGTGAGTGCGAGTGTAATAGTAAAGACTCGCATCCACACCCTAGTCAAATATTTTGAATATACTCAAATATTAAGTGAATAAAACTATTAACTTTGATTCAATTTTGACTCAATAGAAGGATTCCTCTGATTTAGATCAGTTGCTTCCAGGGGTCGTAATGGGCTGGGCTGGGCCTATAAAAGTCAACCCATGGGCTATCGAACTTAAACCCGGCCCACCCATGGTTTTTCCCCAAAAAATCGGCCCAGCCCATGGGTACCCATGGGCCACATATGTTATTAAAATTGTTCGCATAGATAGTTTAGTTTGTCATATTAAAAAATGTATTATAGACCTTGCTATTCCTTTATTTCATAAAGTAAATTTCAAAACTTATTTTTCAAATTAATAATAACAAAGAAGGTATCTCAATAAAAATACCAAAAAAATATATACAAAGAAACATTAATTTCTTTACACTTACACATAGGAGCGTGAGTAACCGACTTGGTACCCCAAGATACAGAATAGGAAATGGTATTATTCCAAGAAGGAGTATATAATGAATTTTATACCAAATGAAAGCTCGTCAAAAATGGGATTTATTGGTACTGAATAGTAAGGATTTTATAAACTTATAATATTAAACTTAAGAAATTTTGAGAAACTTTATGCATTAAAAAATGTTAAAAAAGTCACATTTTCTATATCGAAAGAAAAACACTAGATTTTCCCATAAAATTAGCTTTTTTCATTCTTTCACTAACTCACATGTTTCGAAATGTATTCAATAGATGTAGCGTAGAAAATTGAATCGAATAAGTGTATTTGAAAACATTTGAGGTAGTAAAATAATGAAAAAAATCTAATTTTAATGGAAAATCTAATGTTTCTCTTCCAAATAGAAAAAGTGAGTTTTTTAACATTTTTTAATGTATAAAGTTTCTCAGCATTTCTTAAGTTCGATATCATAAGTTTATAAAATCCTTACTATTTAGTACCAATAAATCCCATTTTTGACGAGCTTTCATTTGGTATAAAATTCATTATATACTCCTTCTTGGAATAATACCATTTCCTATTCTGTATCTTGGGGAACCAAGTCGGTTGCCCACGCCCATAGTTAATATAAAATGAAATGAAGATATCAATAGCAGCGTCATAAATACGCAGTGTATATTACAAGTGACAAATATCAAAAAAGTAAAACACTTGATTATGTAATAGCCATATTGTAGCAAATACAAGTATTCAATTCGATTTATCAAAAAAACAATTTCAGTGATAATACGTGACATCTTTAGAAAACTTTAATTTTTTATTTAAAATATGGTCCACGGGCACCCATCAAAAAATCGGACGACCCATTCCAGCTTATGACTTTCTGTTAGAAAAATTTCGGCCCATGGGCTGGGTTGGGCTGGGCTCGGTTGGAACAAGCCCAGCCCATGGTTTTCTATTAAAAAAATTTCGGCCCATGGGCTGGGCTGGGCTGGGCTTAGCCCAGCCCATTACGACCCCTGGTTGCTTCTTCCTTAAGCCCATCACTACGTAATATTACATAGTATTACACGACTAAAACATACGATTGTTGCAAGCAATATTACACGGAGATCGAAGTAGTTCTTTGTAACATCCAAATGAATTCGATTGGTAATATTAAATACTATTCATTCAAAGTTCATGTTATACATTTTTCTTCAATGTATCGTAACTCTTGAAAATAATAGGACACTCTCACAGTTGATTACAATTAATTAGAAGATCTTTTAAACAAGAAATAGTGATTTTGAAAACCTATGATTATATTTAAATAAAATTTTTCACCAGATTCTATTGATGAATTGATAAAGCTACTTATCTATTATTATCATTTCTATTCTTCTTCATGCACCTAACCTGCCAAGGCGTATGACTCTGTCTGTATTAGATGTCATCGCATGAGTCATGCGAAACAGCATGTCTTATATTAGCAAAAAACTAAATTACGGTAAGGAAAAAGAAAAAACACGTTTACAATTATTTTACCTACAAAAACATTTTATGTCCAAAACTAGAGAAATGCACGTGTGAATATTTGTATAACAAAAATCCGTTATGAAATCAGCCTTTTATTGTAATTGATTACATTTCAGATTGAAGAACTTCCTATTGAAAGCTTGATCTATGGAGAAAGTGTGAATTCTTTGAAACATTTACTGTTCTACATATAAAAAACTAATGTTCTCTCTCTTCCTGCATGACATGAAATGCATTCTTTGACCTTCACTCAGTTAATAACTTTCTGTTCTTCTTTTTCTATTCATGTTGCAGAACACTTTACCATGTGATTCGAACGAGCAAAAAGTAGTATTTTATGCATAATTCTCTGAAAATTCATTTCATTCATTCATTCATTCATTCATCTTGGTTGATTACATGAGCCATTCGATCATGTACAAATCATCTTTCAATCATCTCTCAGTGGAGCTACTGTATGAAATCTTCGACTACTTCCAAGGTTATGTTATTGCTCTGGCTTTTTGCAATTTGAATCAACGTTTAAATGATATACTACATTCGTATCCATACTAAAGGCTTGACTTTTGAAAAATTCTTAGAACTCATTTTACTCACGCTATCGGATAACTAGAAAACATGGTATAGAAGTAAATATCATCTTAGTTATATTTAACTATCAGAATTCATAAACCTTCAATCACTAACATTGATTGAACCTGATTCTGACTTAATGAAGTTAGTCCTATCACACTTATCTGCACTAAAGAATTCTCGTTCGCTCACGTGTGATACTGATTTTACTATTCCATCTCGTTACAACCAAGTTTTATCACAGCTTTATCAATAATATCTTAACAACGGTGAATGAATAAAACTTGATCTATTTCCAAATCTAATTCATTTAAAACTACAATAATGTACATAGAACAAACTTCAAAGAATATGCCTTGATCAACTTCGAACATTAGAAGTTTGCATTATACAAGATAGAGTATTATTCCTATTCGTATTAGCATTGCCTAGATTATTTCGACTGACACTCGATATAACTAGTCACTATGACTCAAAGCATTGAATTCTCATCCTTCAGAAAATCTCAAAAAATATTCTACTATGCAAATCTCAAATATACGATAGGCGTTTGAGATTTCTTTTTTAGAAGCATAGCTCAAAATATATGAAATTCACCATTGACATACATTGCGTGAACCAACTCAATGTTAATTGAGACTGACACATCAATAAAAAGTATCATATTGCTTTAATAGCGATAAACTTTATTTACGAGATTTATATTGATATTAGATTTTCTAGTTTTTATCATCCATGAGAGTTTTAAAAAGTAGAAAATTCTCTAACTTTTTCATGTTAAATAAGACAATAAATGTATTAATGTCTATTAATATATATTTTCAAATAACAATGAAAAATTTGGAAGTTTTGATTACGCATTCACCTCGTCTAAGACATTTAGAATTACGTGCTCAAGTTCAAAATGATCTAACAAATGGATATCGTTGGCAACAATTCACAGAGCATTTGATTACGTTTAACTTTTTCTTCATAAGAACTGTATTGACAGAAATTATTCTGAATTCATTTCGGGGTTCATTTTAATTAGAAAAGGAAATGATGGTTTGTAGCTTTCAACAATCAAACGTCGTTTTCAGTACCTTGCTTTATTGATAGACAAACAAATATTCCTTTCAAACTATTGATTCACTCAAAGATAACTCATAAGAATCTCTATTATGATCCTATTACTCATCTTAGAGTGTTAGAATCGCTTCAAACCGAACCATATCGATTTCCACATGTTGAAATATTAGAGGTTAAACTACCAATATGACGATATCAACTTTTGTCTATGATCGATTTCAAAAAAGTGAAACATTTAATATTCTCTTCCACAACAGAAATGTCTACAACTTGGAGTCCATTAACAGAGATGCCTCCTTTTTAATATTTAACACTTAAAACTAATACACAAAGTTTTGTCAGATATACTCAATGGCTATGCTTTAAAAACATAAGAACATTTGAACTTTATCCTAATACTACTGATGCAGATTCTAATTATTCTATTGAGCAACTTTGTTATATCTTTCCACCGGTTGAACGTTTATACGCAACTAAACGGTCTGAAAAATGATTATGGACTTCATGAATGGATTAAAAAATTTGTCGATAGCTTCATTTAACTATTCTACGTTACTACGTACGAATACCAACGATGCACCTCAAAGTTCGCTGCCTCTTTCAATGCAAGACATATATCCAAAGAATAAAGTGAAATACAGTTATGAAAATTCATCGAAAATTCTCCATGCGTCTATTTTCGATCAAGTAAGTTAGTCCGCTACAAATGCTAAGTCTATATATTGGCTTTGTTTAATTAGCTACCAAAACGAGGATGTTTTCGTGTTTATTTAAGTCATATATGTTATGTTATTTCATTGATTCTTCTTGTTTTATGCATGTGCATATCTTTCTTGATCATGGCTAGGTCGATCAAATTTCCTTCGCTCTTGCAGAACCAGCTACACTTCCATATGCATTCATCAAACTTATCTTTTATATAATACTCTATGTCATTGCTGCTGTAATCATAGTTCATGCTATTTTTCTCTTTCACAATATCAAGATGTTTATATTTAACTTCAATAGGAATCCTTTTTCAAGAGATCAATGAAAAGTATGCCAATAAAAATAAATAATGACAATGTGATGAACAGGAGAATCCAATGTGCCCGTTAATCAAAGAACTATTTTCTAAAATATTAGTAAGAAATGCATTGTGAATAATCTATTGGTTTTCTAAAAATCATAATATATTTTTCAATATTATTTAACATTCAATCAATAAATCATGAAAGTTTAAAAATACTTCTTTATTTTTAAAGTCAATTTTCCAAAAACAAAAATTTAATTCGTAGTTACAATATATTATCAAATGTTGGAAACATTTTCCTGTTCAAAAAAGATTGAGTATTATATTACCGATTGTTATTTGTTATCGATTAAAGTTATAAGAAACATCTACTTAGAAAAAATAAATCACAAAATTTACAAAATATAAAAGATATGTTAAATGTCAGCATACGATGGGAACAATACATGCTAAAATGATTGTTTTCTACTCTACTTATTATTGTTCATGAAAATTTCATTATAACAGTTAGATTTCGTCAAATGAATTAATATATGGCACTAAAATAAAATGAAATATATGATAGTTAGCATCGATATCGATCAAAGCACTAGAAAAGTATTGACTAATCGTGATGCTCCAATTGATTATTTCCTTATTTTTGAGGGAAATAATTAACTCTAAAAATATCTTCTTGATTTTCTAGTTTAGACTTGTACTAAAAGTATTACCAAATAAAATACTTGTTCTTAAAATAACTTTAAAAAAAATCAATAGTGCCATCTGACGATATTTTACTGTTACATAATTTTATTGACTTTTTAGTTGCAATCACGTTTTTCACAACTGAAAATGTTCATTTAGAAGGATTTGCTTACTTTGGTTTTTGACTTTCATTTTGTCGACCATGCAAGAAGCAGATTATATCACTCTGCTCGAGTCCGACTATGAAAAATTTGAGTTCAAGAGGTGATCGGTTTTTATTGAGACTTACGCTTATATTACAGTATTATTTGAATTCTATGAATATAGTTGCAATTATAAGTTATCAACTACATTGAATTTTTTTTAAAAGCAATACATACCTAATTTGGCGAGAGTATCGACTGAGAAATGCAGGGATAATAAATTTTAAAAAGTTTGAAGAATACACTAGTAACTATGCGGTAGTGGTTGAGAGTCTTTCTTACTACACCCACATCCTATTCTTCACTTGTAGTTTTTGTAAAGAAAGTGTTGTGACATTTAAGTAGATACATTTTGAATACGAGAATAACAT
>CAJNOP010004489.1:0-10410 GCA_905250075.1 Rotaria sp. Silwood1 | reverse complement strand
GACATTATTTTACTCTTATATATATTCTTCTTCTGTCTATTTATTTGTGTTTGATAATGTTCTTAGTTAGAACGAAACGTCACACTGATTGATCTTAATAAATCAGTTGAAAAAAATGTTAAATAGCTTAGTTTCATTAATGATTTCATTTTAGAGCTTGTTATTTTAATGAGTTCGTCGTCGATTGAAACTCCTACGCGAAGAAACTTTAATTTTTTAACTCTTATACCATAAAAAGAATATAATGCTGAGTATATATTACGTTTTCAGTATAAATCTTAAAAGAACAACTAGATGATAAATATGCATAAGTCATAAAGATTACAGTAATCAAATAAAAAACTTAGCTGCTCTATTAACTTTTGTAGTAATAAATTATTTTTTATCTACGACAGACGACTGTTAAAGAATGAGAAAAAAATAGTCTCAACAATGAATAAATTTTAGAAGTACGTCAATAGTGTTGCTGTTCAATATTTTCTTTTGATAAAATATACCAAAAAGTTGACATCATTTTATCTATGGCATTCTTCCCCTAGAATTTTTCGCTTGTCGTATCAATTCATTAATTCGTCTTAAAAATCTAAGTTTCTCTATCACATACATATCTGATACTAATAAACTAATTTAGATTCTTCTTTCATTATTCATCGAGATTATCATAAATCACAACTTTGTAACTAGTTATATATTTCTCCATAGATATTAGAATAAACTAGACTCCAGAATTCATAACGAAAACTGGAGAGGATTTCGATAGAATATTTATCAGATGTAAGGCAAACGCATCATCCTTGAGCGATCGACAAATTTCTAATTACCTACGAAGAGTATAGAAAAAAGACTTTTAAAAAACGATCGATGTGTCAGAAGAAAGAGTGCAGTCAGGTTTTTGTAATATCTCAACATATTCTAATGAAAAGATCTCATTTTATTCTCAAGAAAACAGAATAGTTAAATTTCTAAAAAGTTAAAATATTTATTTAAAGAAGTGAAAGTTCATACATCTTTAAAACATAAGGCATGAGTAAAGTCTTTTGAACAAATATCAATACAAAAAGAAAAGTTTGTAGAAGAGACTTCTATTCATATCTTATGTTTTATAGATGCATGAACTTTCATTTCTTTAAATAAATATTTTGAGTTGTTAGAAATTTAACTTCTTCTTTTTCGAAAACAAAATGAGACCTACTCATTGAAATGCATTGAGATATTGAGAAAAAGTATGAACGTGTATTGTCCATCATCAAATTAATAAAATTAGATAAATGGTTAGGTTACATGTAAGACGAAGATGATTCTGGAATATTAAACTTCTTTTTCAAGTAAAGTATCGTTTACGACAGATAAAATAAAGAAAAATTATGGTTTTAACGTCAACAAATCACTATTTATGACATTTACAATCCGACGTTTAAACGACAAGAACATAATATTACTTTATGACGTAGAAAATCGTTTTTTGTGATAAACGCGTAATTTGGTCAATATATCGTCGTTTAAACGATGTGACATTAAACATCGTTTTAACGGTAGAATAGGGTTTCCTCAACTAACTGAGACCCACACCCACACCCACACCTCACACCCACACCTCACACCCACAGCCGCACTCTATTAATTTTCGTATTATTTTACTGAAAACTCGTCACAACTTCATGCCAAAGTAAGGTACGTCTTTTTACTTGATACCAAAAGAAAGTCTATGATTATTTATTGTTGAACTATGCTACCAGTTTCACATGGTACAAATGAATATCGATGCTTCTACTCCATCTGAAATGTATTCAGTTTTATGACTATAGCTTTTTTCCTTTGTTTGTCTTTGTGGGTTGTCTACCCTTCATGTTGAATATTTTTTTGTTCTCATGAGGAGTGCTGCTCAAGAAAGTGTGTGGTTGGCAGCAATAAAGGAAGCATAAGGTAGAAAGAAGAAATATAAGATAAGCGAAGCTTTTTTATGTTGCAAAGGTGATAAAAGAGTTCCTCGACGAATAAACGACGCATTTTCCGTATCCAACATTCAACCAAGTTGGAAATTATTATTATTGAATATTTTTTGAAAAATTTTAATTTGATTATTGTATCTTGGAATGTAACCCGCGACTATGGTTCCTAAGGAGATCATCGGATTTTTTAAACCTCATAAGCATAGAGGATGTATGACTAGAATATTAATTACAAAGAATCGTGATAAAAATGAAATGTGTATTCATTACAGACTTCCGTTTATCTAAGCGGCTGAAGATTTATTGTCAATCGGAACTCTATCGAGTGTATTTACCCGTATGCATCGTACACAGTGTAATTGATTTAATGGTTCTTTCTTCTAGACTTTTGTTCACATTTTAGATGTTCGGCTTTCTATATATGTGTCCTATTCTGTATATGACATTTACCCGATTTTCGATATTGCTATCGAACTATCAAAAAAAGGTTACTGCTCATTTCATAAGATAAAGACTAAAGACGATACTTTCATTCTTTCAAAGTTTGCCTATCAAGAAGAAATAGTGGATCGTTAATAGCGAGTATGAAATCTTTGTATAGCAGACAAATGCTTAGCAGTGGTACCAAAAAACGTTTCAGGGTAGATGTGCATGTGGGCATGTGTGGAAAAAGAGAGCCACACCCACACCCACACCCACACCCATACCCACACCCACACCCAGCCCACACCCACACCTACACCTGCAGCCACACTCACACCCACACCGTTGTATGCTCACTATGAGTTCTTCAAATTTACAACCTCACATGACAAGCGCAAACTTCATTTAGGTTGTGCAAAGAAGAGATAAGATACAAGTTATATTTTTACTAGTCAAAGAAAATGAAAGGCAGAAAGAACTATTGCAATGGGTTGTAGTCCGAGTCGTAAGATTACTGCTTATTTACCTAAAGCTCAAGTGAATAATCTCACTGATTCTGATGACTTAGTATGTACTGTATGCACTGGCATACTATGGCAACCTGTACAATGTGGGACATGCCACAAATCTTTCTGCGCGCTGTGTTCAGAACATCGAATATCAACTGGAAGCGCATGCGCCACCAACTGCTCACCTTTTATTGAACAAAATTGTTCTAATGTGGTCATAAAAAGGCTTTTGCAGCTAGAGATTTCGTGTGAATACAAATCTAGCGGATGCTCAGTTATTGCTAAGTATGACTCGTATGATTCGTTAGTATCACATCAGAAACAGTGCGGATATAAGCCATTGAAATGCACTCTTTGTTCGAAGAGTATTATTCAAATGAAGTTTAGTCGACACCCTCAAAAATGTCCAATGGTCAGTGTTACTTGTGACAAATGCCATACTTCTTACCTGAGACAAGATGCTCACGCTCATACTACAGTGATATGCAATGAGGTAAAGTTTAAGATTCAACAATACAGTTGGGGGAATTTGAAAGGAATCTTACAGCTAAGGAATGAGGAAGACTATTTTTTGGCAATCAGATTAACCTCTTTGAGTGCGACATAATTTCTGTTAGATTCCATTCCTGTAGACTGTTCGATTAGCCTATTTTAAACACAAAAACATGAAATGAAAAGCTCGCATGCCCACACACGTGATTGAATTACTATAAGTTTTATTGAATTTTGTTTTACTTCAATAGAAATTTAAATTTACTAAAGTTTATTAATTGCGAAACTTATTCAAATTGTTCATTAAGTGACAGAAAGCAATTCTTATTATATTCATGCAAACAGCAATGCTATAGACCAGAGATGTCCACAGGACAGGGCAACCTGCCCTGCCGTGCCGCCATTACTTACCCTGAAACATGGCAGGGCTGAAATAAGAATTTTCGCCCTGCCATATTTCAGGGCAGGGCAGAACAAGACAGGGCACAGTGCAGGGCAGGGTAAGACCCTTGTGTCGTGAAAATTTCACACATTAGATAGTCATTACTCTCTTTTGTAGCAAATGCTTTGATTTGCCATGAAAACTTTAAGAATAAAGAACAGCACAGATATGATTATCAAATGGTGATTAGGACTAGACCATCCTAATGATAAAAGTATATTCCTATGAAAATAATACAAACAAAAGGGAAGAAAAAATAAACGACATAATGGTAACATATTTCTAACTGTCGACTATTTTTTTTCTTGTTCTACTGAATCAAGCAACAATCAAGTTATGATCTGCACATCATCTGATCCATATTGTGCAATGCATCCGTCAGCTTTTGTTGGCGAAAATGATCTTTCTATTTCACCGTTTTAAAAAACTCCACCAGTGCGAGTAGTTCATTATATATATCCAATAGATTGCAACGATTTTTCGTGAGTGAGAAACGCATGTCGAACTTTGAACTACTAGTCAAGAAACAATTCTGCATCTTGGTGGTGATCCTTCTGTTGTCTTGCTGTTCTAAACGAACATGATGAATCAGAAAGTATATCTGGATTTATTTCGTGTTTAAAATGTTTTCAGACATCTACTAAAGGACGGACTAGCGGAACTGAACGTTTTATTGATCATGCAGATCGACGCTAGCCGCTGATTTCATCATGTTGTTCTACTAGTAACTAAGATGGTTCCAAACCAAATCAACTCGACTTATCTAAAGAAACAACGTTTTTGGACATTTGCCCTGTCCTGTCCTGCCCTGAAGACCAGGACAGGATAGGGCAAGAAAATTTTCAATTTGAATGTTTTTCGTCAGGATAAAGCATGACAGAGCAGGGCACAGGGTAGGGTAGGGCACAAAAATGTACCCTGCGGACAGCTCTGCTATAGACATTACATTTTACGCTACTAAACGTTGAAGAAGCTTTCTTACTGCAGCATCTGTGTCTTCCCTTAGATCCAGTAACAGGAACATATGCTGATAATTGAGCTGATGGACATTTGTCCTCCAACCCATTTTGAATTTGTTATGACTTCCTGGCAGAAAAGTGAATAAGTCCGTCTTTTCTATTCTATGAGCTTTGATAACCAATTAGAACATTCTCAATTAGGGATTATGCGTCACTTTTACAGGTAGTTGAGATAGATTCTATAGCACTCATTATTGCTTCATTCTAACATATGAGACACTAATTTTTATAAATTATATTGTGAAAAAAATCATTAAACATTTGCAGTTTTGTTGCTGTTATGAGACTCAACGAGCTAAACTAATGATTATTTTCTTTTAGTTAGTAGTTTTCTCCACGCTAGATACGAAATTTGCTAGAACATTTTTCTCGTCTTTGAAATTCAAGCCAACAACAAAGAACATTGTTTTTTTCTCCTATCAACTTGAAGACAATAGAAGTAATTCTTTTGAAACTGGCGTTTAGTTTATGCCTACTCAACAAAGGTGGATACTTCCACATTGCTCCACTTGTTTTTGATACCAGCGTCATGTCAGCATAATATCCATCAGTTCCTCGTTATAGTTCGTAAAAAGCTGAGTTGGGAATTAAATTTTGATTTTTCATAAAGCGTGTGTATAGAAGATTTCTGCAGATCCCTGCTACTGAAAAAATGAACATCTTGACTTTCTGTCTTACTAAATGTAAATATTATTGGGTAGATTTTGAATATGGAGTAAAGAAAAACAAACCTTACCATACATGAATCAATAGGAGAAAAAGAAATACCTGTTTACCACCAATCGAATGTGCTTCAAAGGAGAAGCACATCATAATATTTATTTGATGCCAGATGTCCTATGCAGACAATGTTTTTAAAACTCGACTGAATTTTAGTCATCGTACTATCATCGAAATGAAACTTAAACACAAGGGTGTGGGTATGGGTGTGGGTGTGGGTGTGGGTTCGTGTGTGGGTGGGGTGTGTAGGTGTGTGGGTGTGTGTGTATCAGACAAATAGATTCACACCCACACCCACAATCACACCCACACCCACACCCACACCCACACCTCCATCCCCACCCCCCACACTCACAATCACACCCACACTCACACCCACACACCAACATCCACACCCATACCCACCCACACCCACACCCACACCTACACCCACACCTACACCCACACCCACACCTACCCACATCCACCCACATCCCCACCCCCACCCACACCAACACCCCACACCCGATGTAAATTGTAGAACTTTTCACGCTGCATTTTCTAGTATGTTTTGCTTTGTTAATAAATCGTATTTAGGGATGAAAAAATAAAATGCAAAGTGTGGCCATTCATCATGTATTACCCGTTACTTTTCAATTAAATTCGAAGCACTTTATAAATAAAAAACCCGATAAATGACAAAGTGCTATCGCTAAAAGAATGAGTCATTTAAACATGGTTAATAGATAAGTCAATCATCGAATGATGAAAAACAGTCATTGTAACCACCCATCCACCGAGAATGATTGCATTCGTGTTGGCCAGTCGAGACATCTATCCCTTCAGACTTTTCTTTCTCTCTCAAAGGAAAGAATGAAGTACAAAACATGCTTTGAAATAAATGTGCCAATAGCACACAGTAACAATAAATAGTAGGTCATTTGGGTGCTTCAAAGTCATTATTGACCAAAGTAAAACCAAAATTGGTGTTTTTTTTAGATTTAGTATTTCAGCACCCTTGTTGACTAACCCTAAATTGGACCGAGAAAATCAAAAAAAAGTAGCGAAAAAAGGTGGGTGTGAGCGAATGTTAAGGGAAGCTAACACCCACACCAAGGGGGAAAAAGCGGATCCTCGGATCCTTGGATCCTCTGGATTCTTTTGAATCCTTTTGAATCCTCTTGGATCCTTTTGGACCCCAGTTTGGATCCTTTGGGATCCTTTGAGATCCTAGGATCTCAAAGGATCTCAAAGGATCCAAGAGGATCCAAGAGGATCCAAAAGGATCCAAAAGGATCCAAAGGATTCGAGCATCCGCTTTTTCCCCCTTGCCCCCCACCCCCCCCCCCCCACCCACCCCCACCCACAGCCCCACCCACCCCCACCCCCCACCCGACACCCACACCCACATCCACACCCACTCCCCACACCCACACCCACAACTATGAGTGTTTTAGTTTCATTGTTTATTCCCAATGTCAACAGGTGAAGGTTTTCAACGAAAAGCTATGTACAATCTTCATGCCTTTATTAATGAATAAAGCTGTATCCCATCTTATTACGACTTTTTTTTTATTCAATAGTTTCGAAAAAAAACGTGTTCATGGATATGATTCAGTTTTCGAGTCATATTTTGAAACGGCATAAGTTCTTGTGATTCATCAATGTCGATACGATCAGCATTTTCCTAGGAAGCGAAAAATGAGAGGCAGTGACATAAGAAATAAATACCAAAGAATATTGAAAACCGTAAAATAAATGTAAATGCCTCGCTCTGTCGTTGACAATATTGCTGAATTGTAGCGTAATTCAATGCCCGCTAAAGCGAATGTTGTGATGGGAAATATAAATATACCTAACAAGATAGTAATGGACAATATTAATATATTCCAAACTTTTTCCACAATAGATGCATCACGACCGAAAATTTTTTTTAAGACTGAACTGAGAGCGTCCGTATTGAGGTCATTCCCTTTTTTGAGAGCATGTTTCCAAAGAAGTTCTAAATAATCATAAGTCAGTCCACCGAGATAGAGACTAAAGATGGCTATAATTTCATAGTAGGTTTCACGAAACTTTGATTCCGGTCGAAGAAAAAGAAATAAGAATTGTGGCAATTGAAAAAGCATATATCCGAGAAGGCGAAGTATAAATAATGAAAAATAATCCCATACGCTTTTTTCGCTATCTGGATGATCAGTATTATCGCGTGCAAGAAGGATAATGAGCCCATTTAACAACATTTCAAAACCATATGTCAAAAATGCAATGAGGTACAAAGCAGTAGTTCGATGAAGAATCGATACATAACATATCAGTTCACCTGTATCAATAATCATACTCACAATACTTGCTGGTATATTAGTTTCAAAAAAACATTGCAACACACCCAAAGCGCCGACACCAAGTAAAATAAAGAAGAAGAATCTTTCATCTTGATCCTTTGAATCATTCAGTGTTTGTAGTGCATAAATCCCGAATTGCTCACCCAAATTGATCAAATAACCCAGAATTTCAACAAGAGTAATGATATCTTTAAGATCAATCATCTTGATACAAATAATACTATTGCGACAACTTAAGTGTTTCACACGATCTATCTATTCAAAAACATATGTAAGAACAAGATATTCGTCACTATTTGTTCTCTTTTTTTGTTGAAGCTCCTTTCGTTTTCAAATATTTTCACTTCTCCGTAAACGTTTCCAATTAAAAGAACGGGAGGGGGAGGGGTACAAGATCGTAATTTGGCCCATTGGACTTTTCAGACGATATCCACCATAATCATATGTAGGATGAAAGACCTTCAACTGGCTAGTATTTTCCAATACATTTGAGGACTTCCTACCTTATGATTTTGGTACCCCTACACTTCATCTCCTTACAGTTCGTCCCGTTACAATTCGTCCCAACTACTTTTCGTACCCTTACATTTTGTCCCAATTACATTTCGTCTACTTACATTTCGTCCCATTTACAATTCGTCCACTTACATTTCGTCCCAAATTTTAGCTATTCTTTTTTGTTACAGAAATATCAAATAAAGTTCATTTAAAATAGCGCAATCCCTTGCGGGATTAAAAATGTGAAACACGATGGATCTATTGTTGCTAGTTAAATAGAAATCGTTTTGTTCCATTTCTTCGGGATACATTTGTAGCTAACCGTTTATCTAATACTTAGGGTTATCCAAAAGTAGTGAGCCAGGTACTTTTTTTTCTTATAGAAAGCTTTCAAAACTTTTCTTTTTCATGAACAGATAGAGCGTCTTTCGCTCTATTTTTCTATGCTATTTGATCACTATTCAACTAATATTACAATAATAAAATTTCGATAAGAACTGTTTTTGTTGTAAATTAGCTGGTAGCATTTAGATCATATAATAGGTGTGGCATAAAAATGGGGTACTTTTGCATTTCATTTTATTATCACTTAATACGTAGTATTAAAAAAACAAAATATACCACAAGATGCAGCGTGACACCCTCTACAATTTATAATGGGTCATTTGTTTTATAGTTGCACTTTTTATTTTGAAAATGAACAAATCTCTGAGCGACCAAATTTCGACGTTGCGAAAATGAGATGTTTTTTGGTAAAAGACGAATTTTTTTTTTTTTCTATATCATTTTTTTATAATTGTTCTTTGTAAATTGTAGAGCTTTTCACGCTGCGTCTTGTAGTATATTTTGTTTTTTCTAATAACGCATATCAGGTAATAAAAGATGAGATGAGAAAAAACTAATTCGTCTTTTACCAAAAAACATCTCATTTTCGCAACGTCGAAATTTGGTCGCTCAGAGATTTGTCCATTTTCAAAATAAAAAGTGCAACTATAAAATAAATGACCCTTTATAAATTGTAGAGCTTTTCACGCTGCATCTTGTGGTATATTTTGTTTTTCTAATACTACGTATTAAGTGATAATAAAATGAAATGCAAAATGCCCCATCCATTATGATCTAATGCTACCAGCTAATTTACAACAAAAACAGTTCTGATCGAAATTTTATTATTATAATATTAGTTGAATAGTGATCAGATAGCATAGAAAAATAGAGCGAAAGACGCTCTATCTGTTCATAAAAAAAGAAAATTTTTGAAAGCTTTCTATAAGAAAAAAAAGTACCTGGCTCACTACTTTTGGATAATCCTAAGTACTTTAGAACTACAGTTCCTCTGTCACGGTCTGTGATAGGTCCCGGGCCTGTCTGCCACGGTCTGTTATGGGTTCTAGGCCTGTCTGTCACGGTCTGTGATGGGTCCGCGCCGTGTCTGTCACGGTCTGTGATGGGTTCTGGGCTTGTCTGTCACGGTCTGTGATGGACACCGGGTCTGTCTGTCAAGGTCTGTGCTGGGGCCGCGCCGTGTCTGCCACGGTCTGTGATGGGTCCGCGCCGTGTCTGTCACGGCCTGTGACGGTTAATTAGTTAATTAAATACTAATTAACTAATTAATTAAGATGTCTGTCACGGTCTGTGGGAGGAGGGAGGTCCAAAATTTCTACCCTATACACTTCAACACTCCTTTTAGATCGTGTTTCAAAAAATTCAAGTGCTTATTTTCAAGTTCATAGCATTCAAGTTCAATATTCCCCAATATTATTGACGTCATACGATAGGACAAATCTAAATAGGCAAACTCCATCTATAGAAGTTGAAAAAAGTCATATATGCACTAAATGTTCCGTTCAAGAACCAATGTTCACATTTTTTTAAAATCAATAGATTTTTTTTTAACATGTGATTATAATCCTTGACTCATCCTCATACAAAACGAAGCTTTCTCCATGATCAGTTTCTCGTAATATAAGAGGTAAAAAACACGATAATTAAGAGAGCACCCATGAGGCCATCGAGAAATCGAAGCACTCGACA
>CAJNOP010004488.1:0-10410 GCA_905250075.1 Rotaria sp. Silwood1 | reverse complement strand
CACCCACACCCACACCCACACCCACACCCACACCCACACACCAATACTCGCCAACCCACACCCCCAAGTTCTTTCGACTTTCATAAACTATTCTTTTTTATTTGATGTGAAATTCAAAGATCGATATGTAGAGTATAGAATTCCGAACTTAGCTAAAGATGACCCTTAAACAAGGTCGAAAGCCGGATCATAAGAAGCTTGGAATTCAACTACTTCAATCTCACCCTCATCCCTCACCGTCACAAGACTTTTATCCGTATTATAAAATCGAATTTTCTACTATAATGCGTGTGTTCAACTCTATAGTCCTTATTTTCTACCGGGGTGTTAATGACGCGCGTTCGCCATTATTTCAGAAACGTTTCTTCAAGCTAAAAAGCACGTACAAATTTCCAACTGAAGTCACGCACTCGGCAGGTACGATCGATTTCTTTATTGGTTTTAGTTGTTTATCAGAAAGAATGCCAATGACACGCAGTCAAAGATAAAAAGCTGATTCTGTTGTATTTGACTTTATGGACTATTCTGAATTCATCCTGTTGCGTTTATCTATGCAGACAAGAAGATGACACAAAGCCGTTTTTCTTCAATTTTTCTCATGCAGCCAAGAAACGCAATGGAAACAGTCTAAATTCAATCGCAGAGAACTTATATCATGATTAACATACATATCCAGGCTCCAGACAACGTAGGGGTGAGCAGTCTTAGTAAGATTTCCGCAATACACAAAATCGAGCGAAATTTTTTTCTAATTGCTTTATATGATTCGATGCAGCTCGACGCGCTGAATCCGAATATGTGTATTTTATTAACAAGAAGTGAGTCTTTCGCGTCGAAAACTCCTGAAAGCTGCAAAAAGTCATGACTCCAAAAGACGGATAGTTTTAGAGAAACCTCTCTCCAGATTTTTAAAAAATTTTCCCCTGACTTCCTAAACTTTTTTCCTTAAATTGCATGATAATCCGATTCTAAAAACCTTGTTGCTAGTCATTCAGACCCTGTGGGGCTGTTTGAGAAACGCTGTCTACATTAACAGATAAAAAATCGTTGTAGCTCATGACAGACGCATCGGATCATTTATTAACTTCGATCGCTACATTGTTTCACCAGAATTAGCTTCAGCACATCGAACCGGTAAAATTTCCGCATTTACTTCCTTCAACTTACTTTCTTTTTTCAGATATGATGCGTTTCCTCAAGAGATGCCCAATTGGGAAGCTGATTTGCGAATCTCAACCGAGATATTCACTCATCATCGATCTCACAATCTTATATAGATTAGAAATGCAGAAGAATTCAATGCTGACGGTTGCGAGAGCATTTTGAATGACCTTGCATAGAGTGGGTGTGGCTGCGACTATGGATTGGCGACGTGAGAACAAGAATATGGGTGTGTGTAGGTGACGGTCAGTGAAAGGTGAGAGAAGATGAGAGTGACGATAAGAGTTTGAGGGAGAGCTAAAACGGATAACACCTTCATCCTTTCTCTCACTCTCATTTTCACGTCACCCACCCACAACCGCAGCCATAGTTTCACCCACGCCCTCAAGACTAATTGTAGGTGCTGTTTTGACGTATCAGTCATTTAATTTTAGAGAAATTTAATTGTGACTTCGAAGAAATCAACGATGTCTTTGCGACAGTTAAACACAACTCTATAGAATAAAATTTTGAGCACTAACGATGAGACTTGCAGTAGCAATACTCGTCTTAATTATCTTACCATTCGCTGAAAGCGCTCTCTACCTTTTGAATACCGAAGACAGTTTATCTGTCGAATTCTACGACTGCATAGATCACAAAGATTTACTCTACTGTCGTCGCCCAGATGGGCCCATCTCTCTGCAACGAGACAATAAAACGAGACAATGCCATTATAAAGGAATAGCCCATTCGTTTGCCGAACTCCGGGCGAAGAACATCAGTGTCGATACCGTGTTGCATCAATGGAGATCGAGCATCGAGAAGGTCGAGCAGTATTCCTATTATTTAAGACATCCGTTGGAATCCGATGCATATTTGTGCGAATGCACCCATCCACAGTCATTTGGAAAAAACTGCGAATATCTGCTGCCTAAGGGTAGAACGTTCGATGAGACACTCACTTGGGAAGTCGAGATGAAACTGGCCAACAAGTGGAAAGTGCAGTTGTACGGCGACATCATATGTTATACGACATTGGTGTGTGACTATGGTCTGCTCTGTCTTGACTGGCGAGACATTTGCGATGGTGTCCAGCAGTGTATGTTTGGACTCGATGAAGAGAACTGCGACAAACTCGAGTTCAACGAATGCGAAGATGATGAATATCGCTGTATGAATGGAATGTGTATTCCTGATGAATACTTTATCGACGGTGACTTTGATTGTTTAGATTGGAGTGATGAAATACAACATTATGATGACGAGGACTGTGTATTCGAAGAAGTTACTTCTCAATGTGATGATCGACTGTGTCCGCCGAATAAATGGTCTTGTGGTGATGGACAGTGTATTGCCAATCGGCTTGGCTTCATGTACCTGCTCAAAATGCTCTCTTGTAAAAGTCTACGTGATCAATATTTTATCTGTGAAATGAACCCATTTGTCACGATGTGGACACTGTCGAATGGACGATGTTATGATACTAATCAGGACGGAGAGTTGAATATTGAAAACTATGCTCCTTACGACGAATGTCAATACCTCATAAAGTGCACCCTTCTTGAGGATCTAGAAAAGTTTTGTCCTTGCCAACATGATTTCTCCTGCACTGATCGCCTCGACAGTATTTGCCCACCTGGTCCTCTTCAGTACCCAAGGGGTAACATCATTTCTCCGTATATCTCATACTTTTACAATCGCACACGAGAGTGGTATGAAAGCGAGCCAGATTTCATCCAGATCAACGGAACAATTAAATGTCGAGGATTCTCAATCAATGTCAACCGCATCGACTCGTTTTCGCCCAAATTTAAGTTTCGTCAGATCGAAAATGAGATGTGCACATGGAAAAAGGAGGAATCTACACTTGAAGACACTGGTTATGACCAACACTGTCATCGTCAATCAGGAACGTTCAACAGTCACTTGTACAACTTCATCGATGTTTGTAATAAATCGAGAGAGTGCATTTCAGCCTATCGTATCAGAGACGGTTTCCAAAATTGTGTAGATGAAATGGATGTGATAGAACACGAACACCACTCAAATGCATGCTCGAGTGTTCAACGTCACCGGTTTCGCTGTTCCATCGAAGAGCCAACTTGTCTGAGTATCACTGCTCTTGGAAACATACTAAGCAATTGTAAAAACAAATTTGACAAATTCTGGTTCGGTACAGCTGCAAAGCTGTCGGATGTTAAGTGCAACCAGTGGGAGAGAGAGGAGTGTGGCGTTCTTCGTCAATATATCCAAACATCCTGGACATCGTTCGATAACGATGAGCCCTCTTTACGATTTCGAATTCCATTTCGAAGCTTTTGTGATACATTCTGGGATCTAGGTTCGAAAGCGGACGAAAATCCAATCAATTGTCAGAAATGGTGGTCGTGTCAAGCGGATCAATGGCAATGTCACACAGGACAATGTATCGAAAAAAGCTGGGTATTAGACAGAGAGTGGGATTGCTCTGATGCATCAGACGAGGAAGCAATATTCAGTTATCCGATATCACGTCGAAATTTGAGATTAATTAAACTTAATGTTCTCATGGAGAACTTTAATATTTTGTACAAGGTACAACCGTTTTCAACGCTTTGTAATCTCAGTGCAGAATATCCATGCTTGCGTGTCAACATGTCTGATTCGTTTGGAAGCTTCATACACAATCGACCTTGTATCGGCTTGCACCAGCTCGGAGATGGTCATGTCGACTGTTATGGCGGCATCGATGAACGGAATACTCTTCAAGAATGTGGTCAACCAACAATGCTTGGATACAATTTCAAATGCTTATCGAGCAACCATTGTATTTCATACATGATACATGGCGAGGATCGATGTCCCAATACGCCTGACGATCAACTTTGGTTTCGTCGACAACATTCACGATGTTCTTTTGATAGAAAAGATTTTTCTTGTTTCAACGACACATGTGTCAGGGGTGGTAGATGCAACCGCATTTGGGATTGTCATTTTGGTGAAGACGAATATATGTGTAGTAACGAAAATGTATTAGGATATGAAGAGTATCCATATCGCATATCTAAAGCATATTTTAGAAAACAAGTAAAACAGAAGGTTCGACTTCGTCAATTCCCGAATAACGCAATGATAGAGAAATATGCAAATGGTTTGATTATGGCAAGACAAAGTACACGGACAGAAACGACTTCTAATCTGAGATCGTCGTTGATTCCGTATTCGTGCAATCGTGGTGTTGGTATTCGAATGTACGATAACTCACTCGTCTGTTTCTGTCCACCACAGTACTACGGTAGAAAATGTCAATTTCATTCCGATCGAATGAGCGTTCTCTTTCATCTCAATCTGTCTGAATCGATATATGCCGAAGAGAGTAATCGCCCGATTATACTTAAACTACGTTTGCTCTTCTTATTCAATGATGAGACACTCGATGCTTGCGAATTTCACGTTCGACCTTCAGTTGAAATAAGCGCTTATGGCAAAAAGATGTGTCATTTTACATACTCACGCTCTTCCGAGTTTCTTCGTCATAAAAAACAACGGTATTTCAATCGATCAAATATCATCAATGATCATCCATACTCGATTCGTATTGAAGCCTACGAGAGTAAGAACTATGAAGAAATTTCACTGGTGGCACTTTGGCATTATCCCATACACTTCGATTATCTGCCTGTCTTTCGTCTTACCAAAGTTCTCTATTTAACAAAATCAATCATCCACAGAAATCCATGTTCAAGCAGTCCGTGCAAGCAGAACCAACAATGTCAGCAAGTTATCAATGAAAAATTGAAGTACGTTTGTTTTTGCAAGAACAATTTTATGGGAAGTGATTGCTTAGTGGAGAACCGATTGTGTGCTGCTGGCTACTGTTCGTCCAAAGCCATATGTAAGCCAAATAGTCGAGGTTTACTGAAAGAAAACCCATTACCCTACTGTATTTGCCCATTAAACCGATTCGGTAAACGATGCGAAATCGAGCATGAACAATGTTTCTCAAATCCGTGTAAGAACCGTGGTGTGTGTTTGCCAACCACGAAGCCGGATCGTGTTGTATGTTTATGTAACGATAACTATTACGGAGAGAATTGTGAGTACAGAAAAGCGAAAATTCATTTGTATATCAATCAAAGCGTCAATCACGCGGGGATCGTGGTACAATACTTTCAGATTGACTTCTCCACGTCGCTTAATCTCATTCTCGTGCACCAAAGATCTTATAAAACTCTTCCTACCTTGTTAGAATATCGGCACAATGATAAAAGAGCACCAGAAATCAGTTTGCTCAGACTCTATTCGTCGTACGCTGATGCTTCGGTTGAAATATATTTGATCGCAAGTGATATCGGTGTTAATTTGATTGACGGCACAACCCAAGTAACCGAGAGAAATCGATGCGTAGACATCCATGAACTGATGTCAGGTTAGTCTGCTCGATTTTTTACAGGAAGTATTCATATTTATCAGTTCGTTTTAGATTATTTCCCAATTAGATACCACTATATCTGCCAGATCAATGAAACTCTTATCTGCTTTTATGATAACTTTTATTTGTGCGTCTGCAGCGAGAATCAACTTAACGTTGAGTGTTTCGGCTACGACCATGACCTCGATCATTGCTCTCATTGTCTAGCCGGTGGTCGCTGCTTAAAAGGAGATCGATTTCGATCGAATGATTTCATTTGCTTATGTCCACAGTGTCACTCGGGTACCAGGTGCCAGTTCATATCGAATGCGTTTGCGTTTACTCTTGATCAGTTATTTTTCGTCGATCTGATCTCAGCCAAGCACAACACCGCTTTATGCTTGCTCATCATTGGTCCCCTTCTTCTATTTCTCATCGCTCTACCGAACAATTTTTTCTCCTTCCTAATTTTTCGTCGTCCAAAATGTTTGTACAACGGTGTAGGTCATTATTTGCTCTGTATGAGTCTCATTAATCAGATCAGTCTTGGCCTTCTTGTGGTTCGTCTCATTCATATCGGTGTCACTATCACGGGTCTTCAATCTAGACCAAGGATTGACAACATTTTATGCAAGCTGCTCAGCTATTCGCTCAATAGTTCAATTCGTATTAGCTGTTGGCTCGCTGCCCTTGTCACGGTCGAACGCGTCTATACAGCAGTGTTTTTGACAGGACAGTGGTTGAAAAAGCCGTATGTGGCTCAACGTCTCATAATGATCATATTTCTGACAGTTTTGGTTTCGGGTGCATACGAGCCTGTCTTTGTGAAAACTTTTTCTGACAATAGCGATGAGAAGAGTGATATGTGTGTGGTCGAATTTCCAATCGCTGGTCGCTCTATGTGGCTGATCATCCATCAAATTGTTTCGATCGCCAATTTGGTTTTACCAATTTTTATAAACGTTTGTTGTACAATCACAACTATTTGCGTCGTCATCAAAAAAAAGATGAATATTCTTGTGTCTGGCAAGCGTAAGTTCTTTTAATAGCTGTATCTTGTTCTTATGTTTGACATTTCAAGTCATTTCAGATTCTCAAACAACAAAAAGTGTAGCGGTTATGAATAAAAAAGAGCTACAGTCAAGATATCAGCCGCCAAATGTGCAGGGCAAAAAACCTCGAAGTACACAATTTTCTCGTTAATAGATGCTTAAGAGAGTTCATGAGGATACTGGGGATTGGAGGTATCACATAGGAAACGAAATTTTGATTTTTTTGTGTGAATTTCAAAAATCATACAACTGTTTTTAAAAAAACTTGCACAGAAGTTCTCCTTTTTTCAAAACGTTTTTCTCCACTATTATAAGCATCTACAAAAGTGATTTTTTAATGGATAAATCCTCGATAGGTATACTGCACATTGACCATATATAAGTGCCTTTTCTTTCCCGTTACATACATTTATATTCAATTATCGCGTTGAACAGAGTTATCCAGGTCGAGATTTACGAAGTCCGTACACAGTCGTAAACGATTGTGCTAACTCGAGCTGGATAGGTAAGCGCAATGCAGGAAAGAGATATGTGCAGGTGAGAAGAGAGTTGACCAACCTTTATTACTTTCCATAACAAATACTTATAGGAACAACAACAAAGAAGATGTGGACAACTGAAAGCTTTTTCCCTTTATTAAAGGGCAAGACGATATCCTGAAGCAAGAAAGTACCTGGTGATACTTTTTTGCTCGAACGATGGACTGAAGCGTCTATATCAAGAAAGAGAAGAGAACGAGAAAGGGAAGGGAGAGCAGATGAGCACATCTAGGTTTATAATAATCAGTAACTTAAAAACATTATATTTCAACTATATATTTCTGAAAAAAGGTAAACGATCTATACCTTATGTTCACTGTGAAACAGACATGTCACTGAGAATTACCTATTACAATATTGACAAATGAAAACAAACTGATTTGCTTTAAGATCGAGGTGGAAACCGTGGACCACTTGCTTTTGGAGAATAGGAAAAAACCTTTTGATCAGTACATTCGATGTAAAAATGAAATAGCTCTTAATGAGATGAGAATGGGGGTGTGAGGGTGTAGCTGAACGAGAACGTGTGTTGATTCTCAGACATATCTCGTAACCACAGTGACAATCACAGAAACATCCTCACACTCGTCGACACCAGAACCTACAACCGCACACCTTCGCCCACATCCATCTAAGCGTGTCCCGATACACTATTTCAGAACTCATGGGTACATTTAGTATACAGCACTTGAAGACCTAAGGGTACCTCGAATAGTCAGTAAAAGCTCTAATGACGCTTTAACAGTTGACTTTGTATAAGATGTTCTTTTAACTCGATAACAGACAGATAACCGCGCTTTATTATAGTGGTATGAATCCTTTGGTAGTTTTCCCCAATAATACTAGTGAGTGATTGACAAGTCGAATCAGGCTAACTTTTTAGTAGTTCAATCAGAAACCCCAAAAATTTGGATTCGTAGGTTTTTGATGATGCTGAACAAGGTGAGAAAATCAAATCGAAATTTTTTTGTCCAGTGCCTCGATATTAGACACGATGCTTGATGGACTTAGGGTCTGTTTCTTGAGACAGAATTCAATTACATGCGGCAGCGTCATTTTATTGAAATATAAGTCTTAATTAGTTATCCGTTCAAAACCCTCGCGACAAAGAAGACAAATTCGATTTGAACGGGAATTGAATAGATGAGTTCTTTGTTCGAAATCGATTACATTTGGGTAATTCTAACCTATTTTCGACCTAAACGTGAATTCTTGCCCTCATTTTATCGTTCCCTGATCTTTCGTTAGAATTTTTGATTAGTGATTTTACAAAGATGTATCCTTTGAAAGCCTTCTTTTTGTTTTAAGAAAATACTAATGCGGATATGGCGCGTGGTCACCTCAATTTCCTGCGCAATGTGTTGAGTGATAACAAAGAAGTGATCGCTCGACCTGCTATCATACTTATTCCTTCGACTTTCTCGCTTTTCTCATTGCCACTTTTTATTGCCTCGTTCTCGCTCGGTTGTCGAAATCTGCAAAATAGCCCACTGCGTTATGTTCTGATTACGTCGTACGCTGTCTCATTCATTCCTCAAATTATCACTTTTCCTCTCTACGTTTATCCATCATCATTGTATTCGGGTGAGTGGCGTGCAACGAGAATCTGGAAATGGACGACCATGCCTAGATAACAAGTTCATTGGGAAATACTACAGTTGTCTCTACTCAAAAGACAAAACAAACAAGAGACCGATCCGAAGACAACATCTAAGCAATAGTTATGCTTCATCTGCATTTTATTGTCAATCGATGGTCAAAATATTATTGCAATATTGATATGTTCAAAACCGAGAGGATTTTTAACACAGTACTAGGTTCTTTTTCTTCTTTTATTTTCAAAATATCACAGAAAGAGAACGTAGAACCTTTCAAGAAATACCAGCGACAAAAAAAAAACAAAAATAAAAATAACATGTATATCATAAAAAAATTAACAAAGGTGACGAGCTGACTGTATATGACTGCTATCACAGATGTGTTTATCCGACAACCACGTATACATGTTGATCTGACTAGATACGAGAGGAGAAGACGAAAGAGAAGGATTGTCGATTTATATAATTCATATATAGATGGCGATCCTGACACACAGTCGTATCAGAATATCAATGTTTTTCAACGTTGTCGCTGGATCGTAGTCACACTTTCACTGTTTCCGTTACGTATTGTATATCAACGTAATCATTTCCTACACTAGAAGAATAGGAACTGCGGAATGGTAAAGAAAGCTTTTGTTCATCTGTCCGTCCGTGTGTCTGCAACATATTTTACATTCCATTGTATGATCGTACTATACTGAGACGCGACGCTTTCAAAGTCTTCGAACAAAAATCATCTCTCTTTCTTCTTTGCTCATTTCCGCGCGTTTCTGTTTTCTTATTCTTCATTCATATTAACATCTTGTAAAGAATTCGATTGCTGGGATGTGGGTGTGAATGTGGGTGTTGGTGTGAGTGTGGTTGTGGGTCTGCGTGTGGGTGTAGGTGTGGGTGTGGGGTGTAGGTACGAGCTGTGGGTGTGGATGTGAGTGTGAGTCTTCTTTTCACTCACACCCACCCATAGAGACACCGGCACCCACACCCACACCCTATTCCTGTAGTCTTATTCCCATATCCCTACCCTCTTATAGCCTTATAGGCCTTGAAGACTTATGAGTATCTCCATATAATAGCCCTTGAGGACCTATGAGTACTCTCATATAATAGTTCTTGTGGACCTATGAGTACCTTCGTATAATAGCCCATGAGAACCTATGGATACCCCATATAATAGTCCTTGAGGACCTATGGACACCTTCATATAATAGCCTTTAACGACCTATGAGTACTCCAATATAATAGCTCTTGAGGACCTATGGATACCTCCATATAATAGCCCTTGTGGACTTATGAGTACCCTCAGATAACAGCTGTTGTGGACCTTGAGTACCTCCATATAATAGGGTGTGGGTGTGGGTGTGGGGTGTGGGTGTGGGTGTGGGGTGTGGGTGTGGGTGCGGGTGTGGGTGTGGGTGTGGGTGGGTGTGGGTGTGGGTGTGGGTGTGGGGTGTGGGGTGTGACTGTGACTGTGAGTGTAGATGTTGCTTGATATAAGATGAACCCACCCACACACCCACACCCACACCCACACCCACACACCCACACCCACACACCCACACCCACACCCACACCCACACCCACACCCACACCCACACCCACATTTTCTATTGGTCCTTTTGGAAAATCATATTTCAATGTTTTTTTTTTCAATTTAATTCCATTTAATTATTCCTATTCTGAAAACT
>CAJNOP010004487.1:0-10413 GCA_905250075.1 Rotaria sp. Silwood1 | reverse complement strand
ATGTGGTTTCAGCGTTAGCACATAGAAATGGTTTAAATAGTATGGATAGGGTATCATAATGGGGTTGGAATCATGTGGTTTGGATTATGGTTGAGGTATTTTTTTTAATGCTTTGTATTAATTTAATTGGTATCTAACAGCTTTCTGTTGTGGCTTGAACAGATATTGTTAAGCTGATTGTCTAACGCGGTTGCGATAGTTAGTTAGAATTCATTGTGTGTTTTTACTGTCAAATCAATCGAAAAACAGTCTGATCTATCTATCTTAAAGAAAAGACAAGTACAATCTGCTTGCACCCCATGTTTGTTTTTCAACAATCGATTATTTTGTCGAGATTTAGATGAATTTTAAAATAACATTTTATTGTGACTTGTGTCAAAAAAATAATTTCAAGAAATGCAGATCTTAATTTACCAACGCGTTTCATGTACTTTATTGAAATATTAAAACACTCATCAGGGCTCTGCATGATATGTTTAAGCACAAGATAAAAGACAACAAAAAAAATATATATGTCGATGTAAAAACAAACAAAACATACTAGACCAAAAAGAAAGAAAAAAATAATAGATAAGAAGGACAGAAGAAAAGGAAAAAGCAAATGTAACTCTTTCAATAACTATAATAATACCAATTTTAAAAACTGTAATCATTTATGTAATATTAAAAAGGTTTTTATTTTTCATCATTTTGATTGTAAGAAGATATTCGATTACGTTCATCATAATTAACATATTTTAATTTATATTTGTCTAAATTCATTTATATTTAAATTTTAGAAAAAAGACTTCTGTAAAATTAATGAAACAAATCTATTTAATATATTGTAACAAATGTAATTCTTCATTATAAGTTATACATTTTAATTTTAATATTTATAAGTTCATTTATATTCAAATTTTTTAACAAAAGTTTCGTAAAATTAATGAAACCAATCTATATTGATTAAATTATATCGTAACAGATATAATTCTTCATTATAAGTTACGCACTTTAATTTTTATTTTTATAAATTAATTTATATTTAAATTGTTTTTTAAAGAATATTTTCATAAAGACAATATAAGAAATCTATTTTAATTTGAATTTTTTAACAAAAACAGCTTAGATAAATATTATTTATTGCGTATTAGTTGTTGTTGTGAATTTCTAACATGATGAGTACCTAAGACCGGTTTTATTTCATTTATTTGAGACTTAATGAAGTATTTGTTCCAAAGAGCATGAAATTTTGCCGGAAATGTTTTCAAACTTAAACAATACGTAAAATGAACGAACATTGTTTTACCATAATCAATTGGAATTTTTCTTTCATATCTACATAGATCATCTTCTCTCACAATGTATTATAATTTTTTGTCGATAATGGTTGATTAATATTATATTTTTGAAATACATAGCTAAATTGTTTCTCTATAAATTCGCCAGGATATTTATTTAATAAAAAAATCATTCTTAATTTTTCAAGTTCATTTAAATATGCTTCGAATATTGAACAATATTTAATAGTGCGAATTAACATACCAAATAGAATATTCTTCTTTATATGCGTAGAATAAACACTATTAAAAGGTAAATAATATGACTCGTAAGATGGTTTATGATAAACTTCTGTAAATAATTCGTCATTTTTATTTTCTATATATAAATCAAGAAAATTTGTTGAATAACCAACTTGTGCTTCTAATTTAATGCTTGAATCAAATTTATTCCATCGATAAATTTCTTTCAATAAATGTTGAGTAGGCCAATTAATCGTAATAAATATATCATCAATATATCGCAAATACAATCTATCACCATTGTTAATTTGTTTTATGATATCTTGTTCAAAAAAAAACATATAACAATTAGCAACTGTTAATGTTAATGGAGAGTCCATAGCATTACCACGTACTCGATAATAACATTTACCATTATAAGAAAAATAATTATTTTGTACAATGAATCAACACAAAAGAATAATAGTTTCAATTTTTAAACCATTAATTCGTTTTATATTTAAGTAATCTAGCATTTTTTGTGAAACACGATCTGAAAGGAGTGTTGAGGTGTATAGGGTAGAAATTTTGGACCCACTCCCCCCGCCCCCTTCCCCACAGACTGTGACAGAGAAAATTCATACCCATCACAGACCGTGACAGAGAACCTTCGGACCAGGGCTGCCAAACCTCCTGGTTTTTTTACTTTTGTCCTGGTTAAAAATTCTCCTGGTAGCAGGAGCTGGTTTTTGAGATTTTCTCCTGGTTTCTCCTGGTTTCTGAATTTTCTTTTAATTTTGACTTTTAGAGACATTTTGAATCAGTAAAATGAGATAAACGAAAGAGAGAAAAGAAAGAAAAGAACAAGTGTATCATCCTACTTGATAAATGCAACAACCAATAAGGAAATATGTTAACCTTGTTGTTAATTATATAATAAAGCCAAAGAATCATTCAACTGTTACAAATGAATCCTACTGCAAGAACTTATATGTTGTCGATAAAAAGAAAGAACATCTGAAGTATTTATGAGAATGTCTTCATTGTAAGAAGATGAAATTATTGAAATAGCGAATTCATCAAAAGAAAATATTGTGCCACAAGCCAAATCTAATTCATTAAAAAATAATTTAAAATCTAAAACTTCATTACCACCACCATCTCGTACAGTGCCTAAACGTTACCTATCAAAATTTAAAAAAGAATGGTTATCTGATCCACAATATTCTACATTTTTAAGAGAGTGCAAAAATGATGCAACAAAAGCGTTATGCATTCCGTGTAATATTCAATTTTCAATTCAAAATAGTGGAATGACTGATGTAAATAATCATATGAAAACAAAAAAACATCAAAAGTGTCTTAAATCTATTGAATCAAACAAATGTAATATTTTCTTTACAATTTTAATAGAAAAATCTTCCTATTGTGTTATAATTATTTCTTCTTTGTAGCAGAAGCAATACATTCAATATTTAATTCAACTACGTCAGAACTTAATCGAGTATCTGCTACTGAAGGAGTTTTAGTGTTCCACAGTGTAAAACATTTCCATAGTTATCTCTGAGGAAAATATTAATTGCTTGCGTAAAAGAAAATTTCAATTTTTTTCGAAAAAAGACAGTGAAAAGTTTCTTAATTTTAATATAAATCTCCTTAATTATTCTCCTGGTTTCAAACAAGGATCTTCTGGCCAACTCCTGGTTTTTTCTCACGAACTCCTGGTTTTCTAAATTTGGATTTGGCAGCCCTGGATAAGTCCTGCTGCACCTAGCATAGATCCTGCCACAATTCGCTTAAGAGCTTCTTATAAAGCTTCTATTTTTGTTCCAAGTAGAACTCGATGAGCTCTATTTAATTGTATAAATGAATTTTCAATGGCTTAAACTAGATGGTCAAGAAGTCAAAAACACCAGCGGCATAGCCGATAAGTTATGAGCATTGTACGATAGATCCTGCCCCAATTCCCTTAGGAACTTGTTTCAAAACTCATATTCTTGTTCCAAGTAGAACTCAATGAGCTCTATCAAATGATATAATTACAGTTTTCATAGCCTAAACTTTGCACGAGAAAAATCCAAAATACTGGTTTTTTTCCATACATTTCATAGAACCCCACACCCAAGATCCTGCTCCCCTTCGCCCACGAACTTGTTCCAAAGCTTCTATTCTTGTTCCAAGTAGAACTCGATGAGCTCTGTTCAATGGTATAGTGAGATTTTTGATAGCCAAAACTATGCACGAGAAAAATTCAAAATATTGGTTTTCTTTCCATCCATTCCATAGAAAACTTTTCGTAGATCCTGCCCCGCTTTGCTTAAGAGTAAGTCTCTGAGAGACTCAGACATCCACGATGGAGGTACCTCTCAGAATTCACTGATTTTCTGATATGCTATAGAGGATAGTGAGTTTAGTATTTCTTGAAATTTTCAGCTCGATCTGATTACTTTTTCCCATACAACAACCAATCAAAATACTAACGAAATTGTTGATAATTTTTAATAGTGATTTTTTACCAGTTTTTAGGCAATTTTCTTTACTAAAAATGACTTTTTCATTTCAATTCCTGAGACTTTTGACTTTTCATTTTTCTAACTATAACTATTGAGGCATTGTCCTTCTATATACAAAAATCCAAAAATCTCCATCAACTCTATCAGAAATTCAGAAGTACTCGTTTGTACGCATTGTGTTACCAAATGTTGGTCAATCGCATTTTATGCCCCAACAAGCAATCACTTTGACATTTCTATTGGTGATAGAGGACATCTAGTGCTACTACATAGGATATCTCACAATTTTTCCTCTTGAGAAAAGTGCAGCATTTTTGATTAAAAGTCATCTTTTTCCTATCATTGATAAGATATGTATGAAAAAGTTGATCTATTTGTCATAGGTTCTACTCTCATGACTGAGTAATATTTTCTTGTTTAGATTTTTTTGTTGGTAGATAGTATAATGATATAGAATTAGTAAATTAGACCTTTGACACTTTTAATATTACCAAAAAAAGGATGATATCTTTAGGGAAGGATACTTTTGCACAAAATAGCATAAAACTAAGGATATTTCGAGATTTTGATAGACGAAAATTGATTTACATCAAAGATAAACCTAATATTCCGAATCAGCGTCAAAAACTACACTAGGCAACATAGTTTTCATCTTGAAATATTTTTCATGAAAATTTCACTATATTCATCCTGTGCTTCCCTACAAGGTCAAATCTTGATGGAAAATATTTCACGAAGAAAAATGTATTGCGTAGTCTAGTTTTTGATGCTGATTCCGAATATTAGGTTTATCTTTGATGTAAATCAATTTTCGTCTATCAAAACCTCGAAATATCCTTAGTTTTATGCTATTTTGTGTAAACGTATTCTTCCCTGAAGGTATCATCCTTTTTTTGGTAATATTAAAAGCGTCAAAGGTCTAATTTAATAATTTTATATCATTATACTATCTACCAACAAAAAAATCTAAACAAGAAAATATTACTCAGTCATGAGAGTAGAACCTATGATAAATAGATCAACTTTTTCATACATATCTTATCAATGATAGGAAAAAGATGACTTTCAATCAAAAGTGCTTGACTTTTCTCAAGAGACAAAATTGTGAGATATCCTATGTAGTAGCACTGAATGTCCTCTATCACCGGTAGAAATATCAAAGTGATTGCTTGTTGAGGCATAAAATGCGATTGACCAACATTTGGTAACAAAATGCGTACAAACGAGTACTTCTGAATTTCTGATAGAGTTGATGGAAATTTTTGAATTATTGTATATAGAAGGACAATACCTCAATAGTTATAGTTAGAAAAATGAAAAAGTCATTTTTAGTAAAAAAAAATTGCCTAAAAACTGGTAAAAAATCACTATTAAAAATTACCAAAAATTTCGTTAGTATTTTGATTGGTTGTTGTATGGGAACAAGTAATCAGATCGAGCTGAAAATTTCAAGAAATACTAAACCCACTATCCTCTATAATATATTGAAAAAATCAGCGAATTCTGAGAGGTACCTTCATTGTCGATGGACAATAGTGACTGATTTTCTCAAGAACTCACTCTTAAGTCTTCTATAAGAAAATAATACGAATGATCTGAAAACATGTTGAATAGATATATCAACATCAAGAAATTATAAAATGTTATTAACGATGAATTTCTCAGTATAGGAATACAATTTTGAATATTTTTAAAGACTACTGTTGTTTTTCCATTTTTTTCAAAATGAATCGTTTCGAGAATTAAATATTTTCTAACTATTTGAAATTCGATCAATGAATAATGAAACTTTCAAAAATGACTTAGCTTTTTTAGAGTCCATTTTCTAACAGTAGAATTTGTATAAAATTTATCGTGCATGATCTTTTAAGCGATCAATCAAAAAGATAGTGTTGATGAATAAATGCACAACATGTCTTTTACTGTAGTGTGATATGTGCCTTCTTTTTGTCATAAACTTTCCTACTTTTACTCACGATCTATTTTTCAGATTATTATTAGCTATGATTAAATAATTAGTAAATGACAAATCTGTTCATAAATGTGAACCAGCTATATCCATATAGTTACTTATGCAAATCATTTAGATATTTGAATACCAGCAGACTGAAAAATAATTCATAAACAGGTGGTTAAATCCAGATATTGTATGACACATAATCACTTCCTAACTATTTTGCAGTAAGAATATTTCAAGATTTAATTTTAATAAAATATCCATTTGAGCTTCTTTAAAATACTTTATTTTCATCGTTATATATATTGAAAGTATCGGCAATGCTGATAATCAAAAGAAAACGTGTAATAAGAAGACGACAGCCAAACTATAAACAATGACACAGCAATATTTACTCTTGTACCGTCTTTGCTTTAATAATACTTTTCCGATGGTGATTGCGGATGCCATCCACATTTGTATTTAGAACATATATCATCATTGGAAAGGAATTGATCAAAATATTTTAGTCATTATATTAGATATATAAACACATATATAGATCTATAAATCAATGAGCATCATGTTAAAAAAAAGCAATCTCTAATTCATTTTTATGTGAGTATAAGATTTTACACTCTAAATATCTTCTTCCATGTTTTTTATCATTTCGTCTAGCTTCGTATCAGCAAGAACGGTATTATTGATGAATTAGCTTAAATCAACATCTTTAACACAATATTTACAATATAAACTCTCCCAAGGATAAAAATATAATTCTCATTCAATTGTTTCTTTTTCTTCTCTCTCTCTTCTATGATTGTATTTGACCTTCTATGTGATTACATGACTAAAAAAAGTAAATTATATTTGTATAAACATGCTATATTTTAAAATATCAAATAAAAATTTAAAAACCAGCTCTAAATCTTTTATTTTTCCACATAATTCATAACACGTGATATTCCGGTATCTATTTCATAGACACCATCATCAGACAAAGAACTATTAACATAAACTATTCATACATCTGTATCAAATTTATTATAACCTAATATACTGTGTGTAAGATAATGCATTAACACATTAAAAGAATAATAAATTAACTCATTAAAAGAAATAAATGAACATTTCATTCCTGTATTTGTATCATATTATAGATAAAATAATTCTTTTGTCTTTTAATATCATCTATATTCATGCACAAGGAAAAAAATGCTGTATCATTACATTTTTTGTCTTTCTTATTGCCTATCTCACAAGGTATTACTATTGTATGTTTGATTTATGCAATTTTCATTATTCTTGACAGTTTGAATGATCATTTATCTCATTATCTAACCATTTCAAAGTGTAATCAACAAAAAAATAAATAATGCTATTATAATAACTAATCATCAATTGCTAAAAACAAAATGTTTGTTTTGCACCATAGATTGTTAGGTGAAGATCTATTGAAATGTTTTTTTTGAATCCACTGAATTCTCTTTAATATTTTAAATTTATTTTCACGTATACAAGCTATTTAATTTTAACAAAATTAAGAAAAAATTGTACAAAAATACATAAGATGGACTTACTAACATTTCCTACAATAAATAATGATAAGCTTACGCGATGAGAATGATAAAATAATTTGCAAAGAGTCAATTTTTTTCTTCAAATAAATATTCGTGAAAATATTTGATTGTTACCCGACGAGATATCAAGTTCACCTTTAGAAATTTGAATTTCCGTCCTAACATTTGATTAGCATATGAGTGTCGTATTTTTGCCAGTACTTTAAACAAACCCTAAATTTGCAAAAAATAAAATAAAGATGAAAAAAGTGTTTGATTTTCTATCAAACATACCGCATCTTCACCAAATATTTTATCAAGTGGTGAATATTTATTTGTGGCGCTAAATATTATTCGATGAAATTCAAATGCTATTTGATAAAAACTAATGTCATAAGTTTTAACTGCATCATGTTGTTTCTTTCTATATCGGATTTCAGCAACCTTTTGAAAAGCTTTATCAAAGTTTGTAATCATAAAATTTAGTGAAAATTCTTTTTCTCGATTGAGATGTTGCTGAACTTATTATAAAATTATCCAACGGTCGATGGATCATTTGATCAATTGATGCAGTAGTAAGTTGTGAACGATTTGTATTCGATAGAGACAATATCAGTTTGTCTCGCAAATCAACATCATCATGTTCACTATCCATATTTGAAATGATTAAAATATGATAAATTATTGGATTGATATGAGTGAAATTATTGTATAAGCATATCAGATTGTTTTTCATTTAATGTCACAATTGTATTATAATGGAAAAATAGGGCATAATCAGTAAGTTGTATAAATGAATAAACACACTTATTATTTCAACAAACACTTTATTT
The DNA here is from genome assembly GCA_905250075.1 of Rotaria sp. Silwood1. Classification (NCBI taxonomy): domain Eukaryota; kingdom Metazoa; phylum Rotifera; class Eurotatoria; order Philodinida; family Philodinidae; genus Rotaria; species Rotaria sp. Silwood1. Next base: position 2,091 of record CAJNOP010004487.1, on the reverse strand, counting down.
GTATTAATAGATAATATATCTTCTGTAGATTAAGAACTCAACTTTAATAACGATAAACAATCAAACATCTGATGGACTAATTTCACAGAACCATAGATTTTGTTTAAATGCTACCGTATCCTAACAATTAACAATTAATCTCCATTATTATCCAATATTAATAATGTATTTAATTTCCACAGATAATAATACTTCTTCTTCACATAATAAATAGAAAACAAAAAATCATCAATATTCTATTTAACATTGTATAGAGTTATCATAACTGAATAAATAATCATTAGATAACGCATTTTGCATCATTTTTTAAACTTTGTTGTTCATCATGTACGAGACTTACCATTAATACCATTAGCTTTTGATACATTTTCGTCCATTAGTCTCATCAACATTTATAAAACAAATTGTGCAGTACTGTATACGATCCACAGACATTCACAAGATCATCAAAAATGCAAAATTGAATAAATAAATTATCAATAGATAGAATGCTCATAATCCTAAAAAAATATGAACAAAAGATATTCCATCGAATTCAAACACGATAATACGACGACGAAGACGACAAAAATGAAATCGAAATGAACAAGAGGAAAATAAAAGATCAATGTACCAAATACAATCATACAAAAGTAGAAATATTGAAGATAGAATGAAATAGATAAATAAATAGCTAATGGATAAAAAGAATTATTGACACTTTCATAATACATATATGAGTCTTCTTTTTGAGAGAACAAAGGTTATAAATATTTGAAGAACAGGCAAGTGTAATGCAACAATTATAAATCTTTCTATGCTATATATTTAGATCGAGGTGCGTCAAGTCATTCTTCTGTTGATATCAAAAAGAGATCGTTAACAGACATGAATAATGACGTCATCATTGTTTTGACAGAGCAATTATATTAATCTTGAACACTCTTGTTTCTTTTATAGCGTTTTTAATGTTTTCATATTAATAGTATATAAAAACTAAATTATAATATATATACAAATCCACTCTGTGATTTATTTCATTTAAATGGTGCAGTAAAACTTCCAAGAGTCATTAAATTTAGAAGTGAAACATCTTTGCATTTGATCACCATATGAAATTTGTGATCAATAAGGTTAATTGATCTTCTAAAATAGTTTTAAGAAACATGTAATTAATTCAATAATTCTCTTCAAATTGAAATTGGTTTTTGAATTTTCTTTGCAACCAGTATTAATTTTTCAATTTTTTCGACAATCAAATTGACTTTCTATAATTTGAGAGATCGACCATTTTTTGAATATTTTAAATTCGAAGAGTCAGTAATGAAAGTTTCATAATAATGTAGCTTTGTTAAAGTCTAATTTATAAAAAATAGAATTTAAAAATAATTTACAATGCATGCACATGGAAAAAACATGTGCTCATCATCACATGTTTTTTTTTCTTTCTCACTGCTTATCTCACAAGGTATTGCTATTATGCATTTGATTGATACAATTTGCATTTTTCTTGATAGTTTTAATAGTCATTTATTTCATTATCTTAGCATTTCAAACTGTAATCAACGAAGAGAGAAATTAACTATCCTTTAAAAACTGGCTGTTCAAAAATGTCCTCCACGCTGTAAGGTTGAAAATACTTTATAGCGAAAGAAAAAAGACTATAGAAATGTTTATACTACTTCATCTATGAATTTTATACTTCCTTGAAAATACGACACACAAGAAAATAGAAATAAGAAATTTGATCTTCTAATTAGAAAATTGAAAACAAATTTGTATCAGCTTTTCTTGAGTCTCACATTGAACTTATCTATTGAAGCGTTTTTGAAACATTGGAACATCAGTTTTCATTTTGTAACTATTTCTTTTTTATGTATTCTATTTAATTTTCAAAATATATAATGCCCAAAAAATAGCAACAATCTGATGAGATAGAAAAAAACAAAATAATGTACCGTGATGTGTTTATTGCATCACTGAATAAGGAACAATTGTCTTCTACAATAAACAATGTTGAAGTTAAGCAATAAAAATTATACAATAATTTGAAAATAGTCAATACGTTACTTCCATGATTTAATCTTAGTTTTTCTGAATGTTTGTAACGTT
>CAJNOP010004486.1:0-10417 GCA_905250075.1 Rotaria sp. Silwood1 | reverse complement strand
TGTATTTACAAATCCATTTATTGTTGAGAACAGAGGGGTATATATATCCATAGGTTTGGAACAAAAGGAATATGCTAGAAGTTCCAGAACTCTCACGAGAGTACTAGTGAGAACAATAGAAAGAAACGAATACGCTGGAATATACTAGAACAGTGAACATATATCCATTCACGCATAACGACAGAACGAAAGAAGATATAGATGGAATATACATATATATGATGACGTCACAACGATGACAGGAAGAAAGAGATAATACCTGAGAGCTGACGCCATCTAACAACCTTCTTTTGGCATTGAAATATTTCTATGGTGTCTATTATATATTAGATACTAGTAAACGTCAGCAGGAATAGCTTTTGAAGTCGAAACATTATTTGGTGATTAACAGTAAAAGTCTATATATTGGTATGTGGTTTAACTGACAATAAATGATTTTTTTTTGAACGATACTTATCTTTTCGAGCAAGGGTTGGGGTGGAGGACCGAAATGAAGGGTGAAAACGGCTTGAGCGTCGGATGAATGCGAGTTTCAGTGCGTGGACAGTTAATCAATGCTACCATCGCACTCCAGATCCATGCCCACAGCTACCCACTGTACCCTTCTATATAAATATAAATATTGTTCATTGACCAGCAGCTAGTGTTACATGAACTTCAATGACTAATTATGATGCAAAAAATTCTGAAAGTCAAAATTTGGCATCATTGGTGATCAGGTATGCAAATCTTAAATAGCTATGGAATACTTAAATAGCTATGGAAATCTTAAATAGCTATAAAAAACTTAAATAGCTGAATGTTTATTGAAAAAGTATCTCTTTTGAGAAGCTATGGGAAGGGCTTTTTAAGGTTTTGTAGACCTAAACAATCGTCTCTTAAATATTTCAATGCCTTTGAACGCTTTTTTAAATTGTCAAAACCTTTTTGGGGATTCAGTATAAAAGCACTTTTTTAGAGTGTACCATAATGTGTAGGGGTGTCAGCGTTTTCGTTCTTGGTCGTTCCATTCGTAAGAAGCGGGAGCACATTCATAATGTATTTTCGAGCATTTTTGCACCCTACTGAGATGCGTATACTGTTTTGTGTTTTAGGCAAAATTAAATTTATTCGAGCTTTTGATAAGAAACTTTTATCATCGTCAGGAACGAAAAAAAATGAGAAAACATATTTAGTTGTGTAAATCTTTATTGAATTTCTTTTCTGTTCGGATCTATGGGCAATTTAATTTCAAACTGAATTTTAGAAAAACAAATACTTTCCACAAAAGGCGAGGGCATAGGGACTAAAGTATAAAAATAAAAATTCAGTATTACGGCAGCACGCTCCCGATTTTTCTAAACATTCTTACCTCACCTATATACCCTTTTTTTCAAAGATAGAGGCACTTAGGAACTTCTGAATTGTACATGCATATACCCGCTAAGTCCCTCTAGTTTCTCTTCTCTGGCAAAAACTGGGCACATGGGAGAATATATGGATCTAGAATTCAGAAGTTCTTAAACCCTCTAGTTATCCCAGCTCTGAGAAAAAGATGTGTTTAGATTGCAAATATAGAATTTATATTACATCTGTAGATAGTTTTGAATTTTTTTCGTAACTATGTTTAGGGTGCATTTAAATTTCAGTGTGCTCTCAAAATTCAGTTTGAAATCAAATGGCCCATTGTATGCAATAGTGACACTCCAAATTGAAGGAACGAAATCGGAGAATCAACAATGATTTAAAGGGAGTCGAAATATATTGTATGATATAGAGCACAGATTTTTCAAAAATGTGTACTATACTTTTAGCAGCGGCGCCAGGATTTTCGATCTGAAGGGCTGAGCCCTGTGCCTAAATTTGGGGGGGGGGGAGGGCTCAGCTCCTTCTAGACCACCCCTCCCTCCGTGGCGCCGCCACTATATACTTTTCCAACCGTGGTCATTTAATTTTTTGTTTGTCGATTATGCTTGCAACACTGTATACTGCTTTCCAGGAAAATCGCTTTAATGAAGCATATCACTAGCGCTTTCGGTGATACAAAAAGAGAAATTGATGATGCTCAAGCCAAAATGACGGTCACTGATAAAGAGAAGCACGGTGAACAGGTTTTACAAGTACGGGAACAACTGGATACCTTTGAAAAAGCCCTACTCACAGCGTATACAGATACAAATGAAGCATCAGGATTGTTCTATCTTTTTTGCCGTCGACTAGCACGGATATTGTTCGATTTTATTGTTCATTTATTAGATATTCTCACTAATGAGTTTATTTTTGAATCGGTGCGATTTCTTAAATTGACACGACAGTTGAGGAATGTACTTAACGAAGAAAGATGGCTCCTTGAGCGCGTGTGCGGCAGTATAAATCTTCTTTCACCCAATGAAATTGACGTTTTAAAGTATGAATGGAGACTTGTACAGCGAGAAGCTGATTTCTACTGGAATACAGATGGCATTGGTGGTGAAAGTTTGATCAAGTTACAAGAAAAATATTCAAACATTCTCGATGGCTATCTTGCTCAATGCTTTCTCTTCCATTCTGAAGTGAGTGTGCATGACCTGTGTGAGAACGTCGATGTACTGTTGAGCCGCATCTTTGATGGTCAGAATAAGGAGGCTTCCGCTCTGTCAAGTGAAGAGCGAAGTGTGCTTGAACACGCTCTTAACCATGTTAATATTTCACTCACGTATCTTCAGGTCGAAGTTAAAGAAAGTGCTTTCTATGCTGGAAAACAGCCGAATGTAGTGGCCCTACGTCAAGATATCCAAGGAGGGATGTCGTTCATCTATCCTTTGAGCGACTCATATTCGGGAGAAAGCGAAAGACAGAAATTGCTCGATTGTCTTCCGTGGAAAGGATGGACCGTGTTACTGGGCGATCCGGGTAGTGGAAAGACGACCGTAGCCCGATGGTTGACAGTCGAATATGCACGTGCGCTACTTCGAGGAGAGACACAAGTTCAACCGCTGAACTGCAAAACAAGTAATTTCGTTCGTGTTCCTATTTTGATTCGCATTGGGGAATTCAGCTTATGGCTCGAGCAAAATTCCCCAACACTGACCCTTTTCGACTACATTGGACATCACACGTGGTTTGGTCAGAGGTATGCTAGTGGTATATCTAACATGTTGCAAGACTTTATTCGACATGGTCATGCTCTCATTATTTTAGATGGACTGGATGAAGTAGCAAGTTACTCTCTTCGAGAACAAGTTATTGAACAAGTTCGCACATTTATTCATACATACTGTCTGTCGTCTGATTTTATCTCACCATTTGACGGCGAAGTTTCGACAGCAAATCGATTTTCGGAACAACTATTTCTTACAGGAAATATGGTTATAGTCACGAGTAGAATAATCGGCTATCAAGCGCAGCCTCTACGTGGTAAACTATTAGTTCACTACACAATAGAACCAATGAGTCAATATCGAATGAATGAACTCAAAGACTACATCAAAACTTGGTTTTTGAGTGTGCGTGAAGAAATTATTCGCCTGATCTTTTTACATATACCAAAATTTAAGAAATCCATCATAGCAGCAGATTCTCAATCGTGGCTTTGCTCAGATCAGCTATTAGAAAAGCTGAAGACCGACAGTCAATTACACACATTAGTGTCGAATGGATTTTTTCTTCCTATCATCTGTACATTAGTCGCTCGACGTGGCGTCGACCTTTTGGGCAAGATACGAGTTTCACTGTACGCACAAGTTGTCGATGCCATGCTACAATCATGGAAAGATCGACAATCGAACATCATCACCAAAGATACACTGATCTACTTACTTTCGCAGTTGGCTACTTACGTTCACTTTCATTCGGGATCGGGTCTCATTGATGAATTCAATTTACAGCAGTTGTGTCGTTTTACTCTTTACCAATGGTACAATAATCACGACAAAGGGAGAAAAACCGTCTTTTACAGCAATAATGAAATTCGACGACAAGCTGATATTTTTATTCAACTTCTCAACGAAGATGTAGGCGTAGTTGCAGCTCGCTCTCTGAACATGTATGGTTTTATTCATAAAACATATCAAGAATATTTCGTTGCTATATCTCTAATGCATACTAATGGCTCTCATGTAGTAAATGAAACCATAGAGAATACTGTCCGTCGTATGCTTTCACTCTTTTGGTGCAAGTCAATGCGAGAGCCTCTTTTTCTCGCTCTCGGCTGGATTAGTTCGCAGTGGAGTTTTTCTGATTACGACCTTTTTTGCTCGCGCTTACTATTAAATAATGATGTTTGGAACAAATATGTGCCTGTCGGTTCTTTCTTGTTCCTAAATGCTCTAAAAGATTTAGCCTCTGTACCTTCTGAATTACTCATTCATCATGCACTCGACACTTTGCTGAATGTTGATGGATGCGATCATGATCCAGAGACTTCTAATTTTCAGAATGAATTAATAATCGCTTTGAATTCATTACCACTACATATCGCGAACAGATGGCTTGTTTCAATATTGTCTAAAGAAACCAAACTTCGTTTGAAAATTCTTCGGCTGTTCCATGTGATTATGGCTAATAAACATGATTTGCCAGAATGGATTACGACCCAGTTCTGTGAAATTCTTTCGTCGCAATTTGTTCACCAATTAGATGATGGTGATGATGATGACATGTATGTAGCAAGCGATCGATTTCTGTTAATGGTGAATATGCACAAAGCTGATTTGTTAAGAGGTATCGATCTTCGGGAGTTTTTCCTTTCTCAACTACTTGCACCGAGCAATACAAGCAGCATCGAGTTGCAGTCATATTGTGACAAACCGTTAAAACAAATGCATTCTGCCAGGATGAACGTGAGCACTTGCACTATTCAAAACTCACACCCAACGGTTTTGGCTGCCATAATTGCATTGTTTGGTGGTCTTGTGAGTCGTATTGCTGAAATAAACGATGACAGAAAAGCGCAACAAATCTATGTTACATTTTCTCATGAAGGCCTATTTCGTAATTCGCCTCTTTCTTCTGTTTTCATCGACTATTTGAACACATCATCATCATCATCAACAATGGACCTCGAAATTCTCATTGATCAATGCAATACAACTATACTTGCTAGTTCTATAACAGATGTTTCTGATACTGTCGTCCATAGTCTCGTTATTTTATTTTGTCTCCTTGGCGTAGATCATCCGACAATGTACGCAGCATATTCGGATCATCGTAAAGCTTTTCGAAATGCTCTACGATATATGCAAGTCATTGTCAAGGCCTATCTTAACGAATTCTTTTTAGTCAGTAAGCAAGTTGATTACAAAAAGTATTTGGCCATTTTTATCGATCAGTTTTCGTCATCACCGGACACAACATTCGTCCCTCTTGTCGATACGGTCGCACATGCTTACTGTCGATTGATCAACACCGAACAAAAAGTTAATACCTCATGGTATGCGTGCATGAAAGGATTTAAAGAGGAATCGAGCATTTCAGGCAATTATTTTCTCAATCTTAAACTATCAAGACCTCGAATCAGATATGAAACTGTGATAGGATGGAAAGATGCTATACTTGTCAAAAACCTACCTATTATGTTTCAAGTGGTTTTGAGTAATTGTTATGAGGTGGATCATCTTCAAGAAATCGAAGACGGAGACATAGAGCTCCTCGAACGCGAGCGACACCCATTTCAACTTCTCAAAAATAAGCCAGTAATTCTACTTCTTGCCTATCTGCCAAAACACATGCAACCACTCTACATTCAAATGTTTTCAGAGAAACCACAACTGTCCGCTTCAGATCTACCTTTTATTCACTTAATTACTGAATTTCTTTTTCATACCGAAACGTTGAAAATTTTATCTATTCGATATTTCACTTTAATAGATATTCTTCTACCGATGTTGACTGACAATGGCATGGAGAATTTTGCTTTAGCACAGATTGTTCATATTATCAACTCTGGCGGCTATAAAAAAATCAAATTTTACACAAGTCAACATTTGGCAAAACTAATCGTATCGTTTCAAAACGACCAGCGTCGCTCTGAATGGCTGGTAAAAGCTATTAAAGAAGAACAAAGTCGTCTATCACATGCACGTTCTGAATATGTTTCAAACGATCTCCACTTCTATTCTGCATCAGTTTGTATCGCTCGTCTGGCGAGTGCTCAGTATGCCCAAGACCGTGATCGATCCAAATTCGAGACACTACTCGATGAAGCGTGGTCTGCAGCCCAATCAATCCAGTGTTCATCGTGGAGATTAGATGCCACAATCACTGTTTGTTCTATTCATCTTCGAAAACAGAGTAGCATCAACGTTAGCCAAAATCGTCTGAACAATTTGCTAACTGACCTCAAGGAAGCGGGAGAGACTATACCACTACTGAGTTATACTGCAATTTTTTCGCGCTGTGCCTCAATGCAGCATAATGAGCGTCTTCTCGCATCATCGCAGCCATTATCAATGGCAATCTTTCAACGCATGGTAAATATGAGCGATTTAGATCAACAAGTCGTTTGCCAGGTACTTAATGTTTTCCCGTTTCTTCGACATCAAGTTCGACAGTTCATACGAACGACAAACTGGGTAGGAAAGATGAATGATCTCAGTCAAGTTTTGCGACTCAACTCGATTCTCTTGAAAAAGTGTTTGTCTACGATAGTGGCAACATCAACAACAGACATTTGTTTAACTTTATCAACATGCATGTATCTTTCGGAATTGATTCATGATCTCGAACTACTAAAAGGTTGGTATGTCGATGGTTTGGAAAAAGACACTAGTGGCTCAGAAAAGCAAGTTTTATTACAGTTTGACGAATGCTTGCAGACAATACAATCATCAGATGTATTAAAATTGAACTCAACATTATTGTTAAAAATGACCACACTATTCACTTCACCAGAGTTCATTAAAATGAACGAAGATCGTATACCTCTTCTGAAGCTTGCACTTCGCCGACGTACAGAAGTGAGTGACAGTGCAACATATGCCCTGCTCGTTGAATGGCTAAGATATCGCCAGGATGCCATTCTTCGGCCATTTGCCTATCATGCAGCTCTTCTGCTTGCTCAATTTGACATATGGACACCTGAGGTTTTCGACATCTGCTGTGAACTTTTGACAAACGAAGATGATTACCTTCGTAAGAAGTCGAGTATCTCCGGATGGGGGATTATGACATGTAATCGCTTGTTCCATATCGACAAAGATACAATTCCTATTTTACGTCGATGGATTCGCACATGGAATAAGCACCACCAGACACCCTCTTTTTCATGCTGTCATAGAGTGCGAACAGTCGAAGAGCTCAACTTGATTTTTCAAGCTATGCGTCAGCAATACAAAGAAAACATCGCTAGTCAAGATCTGTTTCATCAATCAATTACTTTTTTTCAACTGATTCATCTATCGACAAATGAGGTCATCGAACACTTTGTGACTGTTCTATCATGGTTGAGCTCTTCTAACAGTAATCTATTCGACAACGCATTTTTACTCTGGCTTCTCCACCACATGCCTGCAAAACTTATGGAATGCATGAATGGGCGATTGATCGAGCTTTTTGTTTCTATTCTACAGGGAAGTCACATCGTTGAAATGAAAGTAGCAGTAATACGATTGCTGCAATTTTATCGAAACGATGAGCGAGTTCGAAAAATGCTTAAATTCATTATTGCAGATGCTGGGCAGTCAGAAAAAAACCGAGAATTTGACGATAAGATCGTTGCTGCAAGTATTCGGTCGCTCTACAATAATCCTGACATGGTTATTGACAAAGAAGATTTGGACAGACTTGATCGTCTCCGGCGGCATTCCCGTTCACTAGTTCTTCGTCAAGCTGCTCTCATCGGTCTTATACAACCAATAAGCAAACATCCAAATGACTATACATTAGCTGATGTCTATTATTCCTACATGCAGAATTCGGACGACGACGGTTTTGCTGTTTGCACGGATAAAGGCAGAGAAAAAGAAAATTTAGCAGCTCAATGGATTCAAAAGAATAGCTCGGAATTGTTACCATTATTCATTCAAGATTTGCACGATAGTTTTCGACATGAACAAGCACGAGAAATCTGCAAACCCAAGCCACATATTCAAGTGGCTAGTGCTATCTGTAAAACAGCAGCAAATAAGTTTCGTCAAACTGTTCGCGAAAGTAAAATTAGTGAAGAGTCTTTCCTGGAAGCCCTCTTCGAAGCCAGTACGAGAGCACCGTCTGCTCAACAATCTTATTTTCTCCTCGTCTATGCTTGCTTTCAAACTGTCGACAGTCAATTCGTTAAAATGTATATGACACAAGCTTTGAAGGAAAGTTTCGTTTCTCTGCTCTCCGATTTAACCGAATACAGCAGTCGTTTCAAATTTGTTCGAGATCGTGAGACAGTCGAACTTCTTTTGAACACAGTAACAGCAGCTGTCTCTCTGAATCAGCGTCTATTCGCTGCCGAACTACTTGTTCATTTGGTGTTTGCCAATGAAGTATCAATTATTGAAGTACAAGAAGCTTTGACAGTAGCCATAGAGGATTCATGGTCTCAGCAAACACCCTATGATTTCTTTTCATGTGAACGTGTTGATCGAAGCTTGAAAAAGTTACTATGCAGACTCTTATTCGAAGATATGGAAAAACCCGAAGGTACTCGTAGGAAACGAACCTTGTCCGATCAACCTCACTATTGTCCCGATGAGAACCAGAAAATACCATCCTTGATTTTTCCAAGCGATATCAACAATAAACTTGAAAGACCTACACTCACTTTAGCTTCTGCTTCGCCTCCCTCTACTCATTATTATTCAACGGACAGTGTGACTATAAAGATCATAATAGATTGAGCATTTTTATTCCAAAAGAAGAGAATCAAAATTACCAAGACTATTTTAAGCGCAGACGGAAGATGAAGGGTGTGGGTGTGGGTGTGGGTGTGGGTGTGGGTGTGGGTGGGTGTGGGTATGGGTGTGGGTGTGGATGTGTGTTTCTCTCAACAGATTGATTACGTCCACATGCACATCCACCCCACACCGGTTCATACTCACTCCTGTAAGGCAAAACGCCGATAAATTAGATTAAAATCGATTAATATTATTAAAAATCATTAAAATCGGATTAGAGTCATGCCATTTCAGTCTATTTTTAATTCAGGAATATCCCCAAAATGAGGTTACGTTTTGATTATTCATGATTCAAATCTTTCATTTCCAAACTTTATGATTGAGATCAGCTGGCTATTATAGGACAGTGCTTGAACGAATTACAGTGTAGATGACCAAATCATAGTTGCGTTTGCAATTAGCTAGATCGAAAGATAATACGAACTTCAAATTAGTCATTCATAGCCAAGATGTTTTTTTTTCATTACTGAATGAAACAAGCTTCTGGGAAAATTTATCATGGTAAATCAGATTACAACTAATTTGAATTACATCGCTCAAAAATATGGAGATCTTATTTTTCAGTTTTAAGAAAATAACGGGTGACGCAGAATAAATTATACTGTTAGTATTTTTAATATTTCTCCTCTATCAATCATGCCCATGATGAAAACACATTTTATTATAAAAACAGAGCGTTTGAAATTTTCTACAATACCATATATGACTAGGCCCGAAATCTGTTTTAGATATATTTGAGAAAAAGGTGGAAAGTAAAGACATACACAAAGTTGTAAAAACTAACGCGGTTGAAAATCATGAGTGATCACAACTTGCATCTCATTTATATCTCTTTGCAGTAATAGAAAAACAAAGTACACCAAAAGATGCAGCGTGAAAAGCTCTACAATTTACACAAGATCGCTTACTGTATGGTTACACTTTTTCTTTTCAAAACAGACAATATTTTGATTGATCCAATTTCGACGGTGTCAAAAACGAGATCTTATTTTTGTTCAAGATGAATTCAATTTTTATTATTTCATCGTCTTATTGATGTATTCTATTTATAAAAAAGAGCTAAATACACTACAAGATGCTCCGAGAAAAGCTCTACAATTTAGAAAGAGCAATTATAGAAAAGTGAAATAAGAGAGAAACAAATTCATCTTGTACCAGAAAAAACATCATTTTCGCATTATTCAAATTTCAATCCTCACAATATTGTCCATTTTGAAAACAAAAAGCGCAACTCTAAAGTACCGCCCTTTATGTAAATTGTAGAGATTTTCACGCTGCATCTTATATTATATTATTCTTTTTTAATAGGGCTAATTATATGATAAAAAATTTAGATGCAAAATGCGATCAAATATTATGATCAATTCATTAGTTCTTACGGCGTTTTATATATCTTTACTTTTTATCATTTTTCAAATATATCTAAAACAGATTTCGAGCCTTTTTATATATGATTTTGTAGAGAATTTCAACCGTTCTTTTGTAATAATAATATGTGTTTCCATCATTGATATGATAGAAGAGAAATGTTAAAAATACTAACAGTATAATTTATTCTGCGCCACCCGTTACTTTTT
>CAJNOP010004484.1:0-10091 GCA_905250075.1 Rotaria sp. Silwood1 | reverse complement strand
TAGAGAGAGCCACGAAGTTCTAAGAAGAAATGGGATTTCGGATACATTCGAATACAAACCGTCAAAAATTCGATTGTAGACTGCAATGAATTCATATGTAAATATCCGAAACACACACGAGCATCTTCATCTAATTGTGATTGTTTCGAGCCGCATTGAGTAAGGACGCGATCAACAACAAGTTTCGCCTCGTCATGTAAATATTCTGGCAGTTGAATAACAATATGTTCTATCCTAATACTTGCAGAAAGTTCTTTTATAAATTGGGTGTCTCTGTCATTAATGTTCATGGAGTCATTTAATAGAATTTGTAGTGATGTAAGAAAATGAGTTTGTGCTTCTAACAATCGTTGAGCGAAAATATATCCTTTTTGAGAATATTCCTCAAGCATTGTAGGGTCATATATTCTCGATTTGACTCCGAAAGGTAATGATGCAGGTTTCAGTGTCTGAAACGTCTTAATAAGATCTTGTGTGGCGCTGAATGCCTTGCCAGAAGACGGATTGTTCGCACACACTTTGCGCTGAATACGCTCATTATAATTCAAATTAGTAATACTCAAACCATTCTGTTTTTCCCAATTTTCAACATCTAATTTCTTAAACAGTTCACGCTGTTTTTCAGCTGCATCTCGAATGTGTTTCAAATGGCTTCTATCCAATATATTGTTATTTTCACTTGCAAATCGACACCATTGTTCTGCCGCTTGAAAGTCTTGTTTCTCGGAGAACAATAGAGCTAAATTCATTGCCGCATTTTGATCGCCACGCGTAACAGCTAAGCGAAGTAGTTGCTCTGATTTAACCAAATCTCTGGCAATACTTTTGCCAGCACCGTACATAAGCCCTAAATTATTGGCGGCGGTTGCACTACCATGATCTGATGCACGTTGATACCATTGAGCCGCTTTATAATAATTCATTTCGACACCGACACCTGTTTCATAGTGCAGTCCCAAAGAATGCTCAGCTTCTGCTACACCAACATTCGGGATGGGCAATTTGTCTGACATTGTAGGACTCTGAGCGGCTGCTTGTTCCAACAGTTCGATGGTAGCTTGTATATCTTTTTTAACTCCTAATCCTTGTTGGTGAAGTAAAGCAAGATTGTACATGCCCTCAGCATTGCCAAGAGCGGCAGCTTTTGAATAAAATCTGGCAGCTAATTCATAATTTTGTTTGGCATTATCATCGCCATTTCGATACTGATGACCAGTAAACACAGCATCTTTGCCTGGATCATCTTTTCTGATGAAATCAATCATTTTTTCACACTGTTGAATAGTATATCCAGATATTTTTGACAAGTCGTTAAGTTGCTCGCGAGTCGTTCTCGGCATATTTTGCCGATTCAGATGATCCTTTCGATCATAGTAATGTTTTCTTTCAAGAGCAGAATCACGAAAATTTCTCATTTCACTGTTAGTTGGATCGAGCGCAAGAGCTTTATCAAACGAGTGAACAGCTTTTTCATATTCACCGAGTGCGACATGCGCTTGCCCAATACGAAAATGAGCTTTTGGCCAAGTTTGTCGAAGATCACGTGCATGCTCAGCGTCTTGTAGAGCAAGATATCGAGAGTCCATCGACGAAGTAACCTCTGACGTTTCATGTTTCTCCAGATATGCAGCAGCTCGATTTGAATACAGAATAGATCGATCATAATCACTCAAGCCACCAAGAACGAGTGCTTGTGAGAACCATTTTATTGCTTCGTCAAAGTGCTTTTATTTGTATGCTTCGTTACCGAGATCTTTCAAACGTTTTGCTTCAATCGTATTTACAGTATTAATGGGCTCCTTCTGTTTGGCGTCACTCGTATTTAATTTTAATTCAGCGATTTCATCCGCATCATCCCCGAATGAAATCAATATTGATGATAACTGAGACCAAATAGTTTCGAATTCAGTGTCTGAGACACATTTTGATGCATGATGAGCATTGTTGTTTCGAATATTCGTTATTGTTAATAAATCATTGTTCTCTTTCGTAATTCTCTGTTTGTCGACTTTATTAAGTTGTCTTTTAGGTTTCGTTTCACGAAGAACATTAAGTAATGTGGTTAAATCCCATTGATTTGCATCACCTGTTTGTAACATAATTTTTTGGATATTACGGTAATTTTGATAAATTTTTTGGCCGATGCCTGTTGTGTAAGAATGACCATCGGCCGGAGTATCCAGCCACTGTTGGCCTGTAAACAGAAACCAACGATCCTTGAACATTTTTCGAAGTACATGACATGAACGAGTCAGTAGCAGTTCCACTTTAAACCAATTTTGAAGTTTTAAATCCATTAATAAGAAGAACTTTCAAATTAATCTATCTTAAATGGAAAAAGGAAGTATAGATATTATGTACTAGGGCATCAGTTTTACCGTAAAGGTACAAATGTCTGCAAAACCAAAACGACAACAAAAACAAATAAGAGAGAGCAGACATAAGAAAGAGTTTATCGAGTTAATACACAATGTGAACGAGTGCGATTGTGGATAATAACAGTTTACTTCGACATATCTAACCATGCATTCACATCCAATGTCGCCATATTAGTTTCGGAAAAACCGCAATATATTAAAACCAGAGAATATCTATGACGGGGAGTCTTATTGAACTAATATATGTTAGAATGAATATTGTCATGCACATGGACCCAATAAAAATAGAGTACCCAGTTCATATTTTCTTCTAGAATTATGAACTTGATGTTATCACTTCGACAATTAAACCCCTCCCCATATTAGAAGCCCCCGGGGGGCTTCTAATATGTCTATCATATGAAGCTTCTGGAGGGGGCTTCTATTAAGTCTCAAAAAAATTTCGTAAACTGCCAGGAAAAAGGGTTCGCAAGGGTTTTTAGCGACTTTCAAGATTTTTATGAGTTTTCCAGAAGATTTTTGACATTATTTTCAGATGTTAGCTAAGCTAGATAAGAGTCAGCCAACTTTTTACCTGAAAATCGAAAAATTTTAGCAGTTTTAGCATGAAAATGCGAAAAAAAATCTTGAAAATTTTAAAATTTTTTCGAAAAATTAGGGGGCTTCTAATACGTCAAACACGTTATTCATCTCAGAGGGGGCTTCTAATAAGGGGGGGGCTTCTAATATGGGAGGGGCTTCTATTATGGGGAGGGGTTTACCAGATCTCATCACCGCTAGAGTGCTGTAAAATGAGTTTTAGACCAAAATAGTTTTTTTTTCTTTATAAGATATTCCATATTTAAAACACAAGCGTATTTTATCAAAAAAGTCATGAAATCATGTTTGCTACAATGTTTAGCATTTAAAGAAGAAAGCACTCATTTGTTCGCACAACTTGTATCACATTTAAGTCATTTTGGAGCATAATTATGAGAAAAACTCGTTTATTTAATATTTACATATATCTATGTATAAAGGGTGTCCCAGAAGTTCTGAAATGATTTTTAAAAGTTATCATCTTCGAATTTATTATAAGCGAATCTTTTTGAAATTTTTAAAGATTGTTGAACCTAGCTAGTAGTACACAACCACAAGGTTTCAAGTTTATATCTCATCATAATGATGAAAAACTGCACAAAATAGTTCGATGAGTTTTTTTCAAAATTTTCCGACAGCTAAAGATGATATGAAAATAATAGAAAAATTACTATTTCCAAGACTTCCTGCTAAAAGTATCACTAGTAGCCACAGCTCGTGGCGCAACCACAGAAGCTCATTAACACAGAAACCTTGGAAATCATCATCTTTAATTCTTTAACCCATCACGTCGTCAGTCCGATAGTACATTGATACCTTAGTCCGTCAGTCCGTCAGTCCGTCAGTCTGTTAGTCCGTTAGTTCCTTGGTATAGAGAGCGAAAACATGCACACACACGAAACTGGCACGTCTCTCTCACTGAGGGTGCTCGGAGATACGGACACATTCGGAAACACATACAGCACATCTCTCACTGAGGATGACTAACGGACCAACGTACCAATGTACTAACGTACTAATAGACTAACGAACTAACGGATTAATGTATGAACGTACTGATGGCGTAATCAGTGAAAGAATTAAAGATGATGATTTCCTAGGTTTCTGTGATAATGAGTCTCTGCAGTTGCGCCGCGAGCTGTGGCTACTAGTGATACTTTTAGTAGGGAACCTTGAAAATAGTAATTTTTCTATTATTTTCATATCATCTTTAGCTGTCGAAAAATTTTGAAAAAAATTCATCGAACTATTTTGTGCAGTTTTTCATCATTATGATGAGATATAAACTTGAAACCTTGTGGTTATGTACTACTAGCTAGGTTCAACAATCTTTAAAAATTTCAAAAAGATTCGCTTATAATAAATTCGAAAATGATAACTTTTAAAAATCATTTCAGAACTTCTGGAACAGCCTTTATATTATCACAACGCAAAATTCTAGGAAAAAAGTTCTAACTGCAGAAGCAACAACCACGCTGTTAATGTTATTAACTTTTTGTCTAATATTATAGATTCTTAACTGCGGAAAAATTGTGAGTACTGCTTTGCCTTTTTGAGTACAAGAGGTACAATGGCTACTCAATTAATAGTTTGAAGATACTTCCGTTTTGTTACTTGATGATCTGCTACTATGAATCATAAATCGAACGCCATAAAAAAAAATGATAGTTTAAAAACTATTGCGATTAACCGGTTGGCTACAGATTTCACTTTTCAGATACAGTTTTACGCAAAACGTTTCAAATGTTGAAATACATATTTATTTATTCTTAAATATACGAGCACGGCGATAGAAGGAACTCACTAGAAAATACCAGCGAGAACATACATGATCAATGTAGACAGAAACGAGCAAGAAAAAGAGTGTAGGCGAATATATATGCACCGATCCATGGCACCAGAAAGAACGGACATATAGATGACTCTATACATAGTACCGAAAATGGACCATTCTACGAGATAACGTAAGAAAACGTTACGTGAGAGACAGAAATAGAAAAACGAAGAAAGTTTCAGAATGTGTTCGAAAGCTGGACATGGGATAGTCATGTGAACGCATCGTCACATGATAATAGTATTACTAAATCACAAGAAGATGATAACAATATCGGAGAAAACGTTAGAGATGGCAGACTTTCTGATTTCTTGCACAAATGTCACCGCTAACAATCAGGTATCATACATGATACTCCCGTGACCAACCGGTTAAATGATTGTTAAAAAGCAATCGAAAACTTTGAAGACTTGATCTACAGGCTGTTACATAACCTTTGCCCTCCTCTCTCTACAGCATAAGGTATAAATGATATCACGAAGTATTTTATACCAAATTAAAGCTCATCAAAAACTGCATTTACGAGTGTAATTAGAATAATTATTATCTATGAAATTATTGAAATGTCTTGAATTACATGCCAAAATGAACTTGAATTTCACAATTTTCACTCGTCATGTAGAACTTTTTACCAAAAATAATAGCAGATTCTTAATCTCCCTCAAAAACTGCACCCATAGACATGTCATTTGTATGTTTTTGACGAAAAAATTTCAAAGCATTTTTTGAACTGAAATGTCTCGATTTATATATCAATCGACGTAGATTTTCACAGAGATTACGAATTTGATATTACTTTTGTTGAAAAATGTAATTAAAAAAGCAAAAATTAGAAGATCATGCTCAAACTGGCTCGTGTCTTGCAATTTTTCCTTTTTCTATTACATTTTTCAACAAAAGTAATATCAAATTCGTAATCTCCGTCAAAAACTACGTCGACTGATATATAAACCGAAATATTTCAGTTCAAAAAATGCTTTGAAATTTTTTTTTCTGGAGTACACCCCAGGGATACCAACAGGGTTTTTTGAAAAATGTTTTTCATGAAAAATATATAAATGACATGCCTATGGATGCAGTTTTTGATGGAGATTAAGAATCTGCTATTATTTTTGGTGAAAATCGTAAAATTCAAGTTCATTTTGGCATGTAATTCAAGACATTTCAATAATTTCATAGGCAATAATTATTCTAATTGCATTCGTAAATGCAATTTTTGATGAGCTTTAATTTAATATAAAATACTTAGTGATATCATTTATACTTTATGCTGTAGAAGGGAGGACAAAAGTTATGTAACATCTTGTATAATGGTCTTAGAACAAATATTTATTTTTCTCTTATGAATCATCTTGAAAGTACATGATCTGATGATAACGAATATGATAATTTCGATTTCAGTGAATGTCACAATGACTGGGTGAAACTCTAGACCAAAAATCAAGTCTACTTTTCTGAATCTAGAAATGTGAGACGCAGCACCTGAAAACAAACCATTCCTGATATATAAGCAGAAATTCCATTTCGAAACATTGTTCCTCACCCTCACATGACAGAACTGGAAAGAAAAATTACTAGTTTTAAAGTAACCAATAATTAGAAATAAACTGACAGAACAGAAAAAATGACAGATATAGATGGTAGCTAAAGATGACAGTAGTGTAAGGAGCCTTTACAAATAACATAAATAATTTTTTTACAACATTTATTAAACACGAAAAACAATCAAACAACAAGATAACGTTCACAAATTTGTTCAACAACATACTGTAAAGGTTGATCTCTATATTGTTGACACCACATAAGCCCTTGTAAGCATGATTTCAACAATTTACGATAGTGTCCACCTTGTTTTGTTTGTTTAGAATTTACCCTCATTCCAAGGGCGTACTGAGGCACCCAAGGCAAGGGAAGGGGCGTAAGCAGAGGTATCGCGAAGTGAGAAAAATTGGGGGAGGTCGACGATTTTTTCGAAGATTTTTGAAAATTTTTAAAATATTGTCGTAAATTATACAGCAAAAAAACAAAATTTTCAAAGATTTGGTGAGTTAACGCCCAGACCTACCTCGCTCGCGACACCTCCGCGTGCTACATGGGCAATTCCAAAAGCACGGGGGTGTTACGCCACACACGCCTTCCCTCCCCCTGATCGGTATGCTCCTGTTTCATTTGTCTATTTGAGGGCGGGGTGAGTTCACAGATGAGAAATGATTTAAAGCAAATTATACGACATGTTCGATCTTTGTTTATTCTTAGCTGTTTGTTCTAAAGTCGAGAGTAGGTAGGTGAATGACATTGTTCTAATATTGTTTTACTTTGTCTGTTATTGTGATGGGCAATACTTAAGTTGTTGGCTCCAAACAAGGAATTATCGTGGCTAGTGCTTATGGAATAGAAGATAGTGCCTATCAAGTGACTACAAAAAAATACTCAAGAAACATGTTTCATAATAGACTTGTGTCATGCAACATAAATATGTCAACTGAAATTCATCAATAGTGAATGGCTGATCCGATTGCAGTAATCGTTGATAAAATGGATACCCTTTATGTTCTTGAGTATATGAATCAAAGAATCACGCGTTGGTTAAAAGGAGCCCAATCTGGCAAGATTGTCATTGGTTGAAAATACTTGAGCAATGGAGATGATCAACTACTCTGATCGCATGATTTGGCATTTGATCGACACGGAAACATTAGTATATAAATATACTAATACGTGTGAATTCGAGATTCTGAGACTATATACATAAATACCTGCGAATATTAGTACGACAATACATCAATACATGAGTAAATAAGCGTATATTCTGTATTTTCACAGCTTTGGTCTGGTGGCTAAATAAGTAGATTTGGCAATTCTAAAGACAAATGCCTACAATCAAATGTTTATTCGAAAAAGATGATGAGAAATCAACAACACAAGATAGAATGAAGACAGTAAAGATACACGTAAAAGAAAGAAAGTACAGAGCACACACAGGGAATAGTCGCTCGCTATTGGATTGACCAACTGAACCAAACAAAAATAGAAAAGTCATTTTGACTATAAATAAGCGTAGGTAGGGACAAGGGCGAGAGAAACATTTGTGGGAAAAGACCTGCACGCACATTTAGACAGAATTAATATTGATGTTAAGCTGACATCAGCTGCAACAATATCTGATTTTGATTATATAAGAATGGAAACAAAAAAATATAGAAGGAGACTCGACTGATGTGCACTATAATTTGTAAACGAATATTTTTTGTTATTAATCACGCTTAGATATTTTGACGAAAACGGGTTTTGTCGGTCGGCTTAGTCCTGCCAACTGCTTCTTATTGATTGTTGCTTCGAAATTGGTTGATTGTGGCATTAATTCCATTTTGCACATTTTTGATGATCGAATAAATAAAATTTTAATTTGCATTTTCGCGTATCTTTCTCCAATACAAGGATGTTTACTGCGTCCAAAAGGCAACGCTGTATATGGATCAGTCTTCATCTCTTCTCGTGGTTTCAAATGTCTTTCGGGATCAAACTTGTTCGGTTTAAGATAAAAATCATGTACGCCAGTCAAAGGAGTTGCAACAAGATTTCAGGATGGAATAAATTTGTCATGCGAAAGAGGAATATTTTCACTAGCATGTCGCAGACTCAATAGAAAATCAGTATGCATTCTAATTACTTCATAAATACATGCTTGAACATATTCCATCAAATTCAAATATTTTAAGGGTGGGGGTGTGGGTGTATGTTATTCTATTGTGCTAATACCCACACCCACACCCTTCATCATTCCGAATGAGAATTCGAAGTAAAGTGAGATCTTGCACCCTGTTTCAGGAACCAAAGTGCATATAGATAAATGTGTCTCTTGATGAGTTCTAGTAAGCAACTTCTATCGTCGGCCTGTAGAGCAAGACATCTGTTTTGTCTTTACACATTTCATATTTTCATTCAGTTTTTTAAATGGTATTAGTGAGAACAGAGCAGATGTCGTGCTGCACACATCGACAAGAAAAATTTGTTTTGTACAACTTACCTCAAAGTAAACGATCAGCTCTGACCAATGCATGTTGCGATGATGAAAACGTGCAGATCCATGGCAACATCGACTTGCCGGAGTAACACTCATTCAGTTGAGAATAAAGAAAAAAACATGATGACTGTTAACGCTGATGTGTGTATACATAAAACGAAAACTATTTTGCAGCACACATATGAATGAGTTGTTGGCGTTATATTTTGAAATTATTGAAATATGTGAAGGCAAGTGAAGTTTTTGTTTCACATAACAAGGAATATGTACGCAAAAATTCTATAAAAACGATTTCATCGTTAATTGCTAAAAATAATATTAACTTTAATGACAACAAAAGGTCGGCAGTGTATGTATTAGCATGGTTAGAGAAAACTCTGTACGAATACGGGGTATTCCACAAAATAGATTTGTTGTTTTGTTGAGTAACTCGTTTTCTATGTCGCAATCTGGTCTGTGCGTCGTTTGTTTTTGTTTGAGATAGGTGGAGCGTAGAAAAATTTACAGGACAAAAGCATTAACCATTCGAAAAACTTTTGAAAATAAGTTGAAGTGAAAATTCAACTCGATTCAACATGAAATCTGTACTGAAACAATAAATTATCAAGAGGAAGCAATAAAATCACTTAGTGACAGTTACATTTAAGTTGAATTGCTTTTGAAAAATAAAATGACGTGATTTTTTTTTTATAGAAAAGCATTGATCTTGGAATAGTTAAGATACATATTGTATGCCATTAACCTCGTACATAGGGTAGTCAAAAAGTTCTGCAAACAGCTGTCTAAAATTTCATCCTAATTGGTTTTATTCCTCATGTTGGCCTATTCTAATAGTGACATCTCTTATGTATTAAAATACCAATACGAAGTTTCACAACTGTATATTATGGCAAATTTTCAACGAATTTTTTGAACACCCCTGTTTTCAGATGGAAAAACAGTACATACGCTCATATATAGAAACTCGTTGGTTATTAGGTTTAACAGTTACACAAATTCATGATGAATTAACTACTGCTTATGGACAGGATGTAGTTTCATATTGTACAGTTACTCGATGAATTCAACGATTTTCAAATGAACGAGAATCTTTGGAAGATAATCCTCGAAGTAGTCGTCCATTATCCGCCATCGCTCAACAAAATATTGATGCAGTTAAAGATCTGGACTATTACTTGTTCATGAATTACCTTCTGGAACATCAATTAATGCTATTTATTATCGTGATAAATGTTTAAAAAAGCTAATCAAAAATTTATATAAGAAAAGACCATCA
>CAJNOP010004483.1:0-10424 GCA_905250075.1 Rotaria sp. Silwood1 | reverse complement strand
CAGAACAATGGTTTGAAAATAATATTCAATAGAAATCGAAAATTTACTTAAATGGTTTTTCTGTAACTTCAGGGTATGCGATCATGTTTATGATTGTGGTAGAGAGGATAGATTAGCTTCTCGAACATGTCCGAATGGATATTTTAAATGTTCAGCTCATCGCTGTATAAATAATACAGGTCGTTGTAACGGTAATGCTTAATGTCGAGATGGTTCTGATGAAGCAGACTGTCAACGACGTTATCCTAATGGTCAACATTGTCCAATAGATCATTTTACTTGTAATAATGCTCTTTGTCTTAATAAGAACTGGGTTTGTGATGGAAGTAAGAAGCTTTATTCGTGTTTTTTTTCTTATTGAATTATAATAAAATACTTTCATTTTAGATAATGATTATCTTGATAAGAGATAGTCAATGAAAGCAAAAAAGAATTTTAACATATTTTATGATTTCCATTTTTTTAATTTAGTGATGCAACTCTTGAATTATGCCAAATAGTACCTTGTAATTCAACCAATCGTTTTCGGTATTAGATTGGTTGTCTTTTTATTTTTGTGGAACACAATCTAAAACGAGTTCTGAGGTATTTAGTGAAAGTTTGGACTCACCTTTCACAGACCGTATATCAATTCTCATTATAGGTGTCCTGTCCAATTGATTTATTTCAACTTAATTTTTTCAGGTTCGGCCCATTCATAAAATTAGGTCGTTGTTTGCCAACGAAGATTTAAGTCTCGATTCGGATGAAAAGAATGTCTACTGTCACTTCCGTATCCGTTATTCAGCGTAGATTTTGTTTACATGTTTAACAATGTATTGAAAACTCAAATAGTTCAGCATCTTCCAGTTTTGTTCAGTATAACGAAGTGTGACAAACGAATGATAATAAGAATAGCAAATATAACGATTCATGAAGGATAATGAAGAAATATGTCCCAAAATAGACACAATAAAACAATTTGTCTAGGGTTATACAAAGCAGCTACATTGTGTTTTACATTTTAATCTTACAGAAGGGTGTGGGTGTGGGTGGGTGTGGGATGTGGGTAAAAAAGCGGACAAACCCTCACAGCCATGCCTCATCCACACCCACACCCACACCCTATATTTACTGTTCACATAAGACTTACGCTTTTATATAATTTACAAAATACAAAATAAATCATTATTTACAATTTCATCAGTTCAAAAATAAACATATATCATATTATTCCACAAAAACAAATAAAAAAGTAACAAAAAAGAATACAAAGTTGTGTTTTGTATTTATATCTCATCAAATAAAATACGTTGGATTAATTGAATATCCTTGATCCAAAGAGTTTCAATACGTTACTCTCAATGTTTATCTAATTCAATAGACATGATGCACGAATATGTTTATTAATAGTAAGCGATTGCGATAGTTTACTATCATTATTAGAATATATTAAAGTATCATAAACGTGTAATATCAATAATAGACAAAATATTATATTTAACAAAATCGAATGTTGTTAAATAATATTGATTATAAATACGTACATTTGTATCGGCTTGTTCAAGTAAAAAACGAATAATCTCCATATAAAAGTGTACAACAGTTAATATAAATGCTGTTATGCTATAATAATTTTGTTCATCGACATTGTCACTTTGAAAATCGATAAAATAAATCGTAAATATTGTTTTTATTTATTTATCATATTGAAGGAATAATTGAATAATAAAGCATAATGAAATGAAGTTTTCCATCCAAATAAATATTGTTTATTACAATTTGCATGAAAACAATTAATTACTATATCAATGATTTCATAGGAAGTAATTTGATAAACAGTAGTTGGAGTAAGAAATATACTCTGTCAGTAGATTGTTTGAGTTTCTTCGTAGTTGTATTTTCGAATTAGTGAAGGTAGGAAGAAACTCGAACTACTGGATGACAGGACGTAATGAGCCATAATTATTTTTTAAAAGGTACGAATCTATATATATTGCTTTTTTATCGTGCAACTAATTGCACTTTCATGACTTTTAGCTTCTTCCTACCTGTCAAAAATTCGGAAGTACAAATAGTATAAATACGAACACTTGAGTCTTTGAATATCACACACATTTCTAACCGATTATTACTATCAGGCTTTTACTTTGCTTTTTTGTCAAAAGCAAGTTGATAGGTGACTTACTGGACTAAGCTGAATCAATTCTCTTCTTATCCAGAAATGGCTCACATCTACCAAGCAACAATCTTTCTTCTCGTAGCTGTATTTATCTCCACGATTGTCGGACAAGCGTGTTACTGGACGAACTGTGTACCCTTTAACCAAGCTCATTGTCCACCGGACTATGACGAACAGAAAAACGAACGATGTCCAATTTCGGGTTTTCTGTTCAACAATCGACACAACTATTGTTGTGACCGTAAGCGCTGCGGTTTCAACAACAGTCCCTGCGTCCCCGTCGGTTGTACAGGAGGATGTCAACGTTGTGCTGTCGGACAACAACTCTACAATGAAGTCGGTCGACAAAGCTGTTCACTAAGTATTGGTGGCTTTGTTATAGCTGGAGAAAAAGCCTATTGCTGCAATCCATAGAAACATTTTAGTTTCCAATTTTGACAAACAGACAATCTTTTTTTTATTTATTCTTTTTTTTTTGACTTTTTTTATCTTGCTCTTCACTTTAATCTTGCTTCATGCTATTCATTTTATCTCGTCTTGCTCTGTTTTTTCATAAAGGTATATTTTTATTCCCTCATGATATCTTTGATTAAGACACAAAATCCAACTCCAAAATGGATACTTTATTGTCCTTCTCATTGGAGATGTTGAATTTAAAATTATTTCACGATTTTTCCACTATATCTCGTATTATAACACATAAAGTTCATCTATGGTAATGACGATAGGAGGAAAAGTCTACAAGTACTAGCAGATCTATATTTCAACAAAAAGAAAAGATTACAGATTAAATATTAAACGATAGTATCAAGTACACGAAGAAGTGAGTTTGAAACTCGTCAGAATCTAATGGGATTATAAATAACAAGTCCATTCAAGATAAATCGTTCTATATTTGAATTAAGATAACATACTTTATAAGATTTATATGATTATGATGGTCAACATATAAGTGTTATACTGGACATCAGTTTAAATTAGCAGTGAAACTTTCTATCTGAATATTAGAAAGTCTTGATGTTATCAATGATCAAATGAATGAACCTGAGATTTTTATGGATGAAATGGAGAAGAAAGAAAAAAACAGAAGATGTCAGTAGATCATTATCAGAGCTACTACCAGGCTACTTTTCCCCTATCTGCTCTGATCCTACTCGTGTTCCCTGGACGCCATACTATAATTTTGCCAGTAAGAATACTAGTTTATACAATTGTTGAGGTGCAGCTGCATATTTGGTAAATAGAAGTTTCCTCTGTCACACATACAATGGCGCATCACAAGTAGACAAAACAACCCTCCGAAGATGTACAATTATGAGCAAAATAAGTCATGGTGACAGTCTTCATCACGAAAAGTCTGAACACGTACACGATTCGTTCTTTTTGAATTTTTCTGCTCAATGTAAAAATTTCAATACGACGCGATTCGATTTAATCGAGAGTATTATATTGTTCTAGTAGATTATATTGTAGTATAGAATAATTTAGCAGTAACTCCTATGTGTATTGCTTGTTTCATAATGAATGTCATTGTTGTAATACTGGATGTGATGAACATGCTCTTCAAAAATGTTTGACTACCAATTACTATCCTTGTAACAATTCTTTTTTTTTTTTTGTCTAGTACTTTCGAAACATTAATTGGTTTAAGTCAGCATACCGAAGAATTCAAAGAAATTCTCAAAATTCATAAAGACACAATTTTTCCATCAAGTCTCGTGTAAATTAATAGTTCTTTTCAGTTCATTAAAAATATCGATGACCTCTTTTATGCTATCAATATTACACAATCTATAAGAATTAGTATGTTTATGGGAATAAAGCGATTCACAAATATCAACATTAAGTAAAAAAATCATTGCATGATTTTCAATCCTTTATTAATTTGAATTTTACGAGTAGTTAATCATTGGATTTAGGAAACATAATGTTGCTATCAAATATTTCTATCAAAATATTGTAACTTATATATACAAATGTAAACAAATTAATATTCTATTGGATTAAGTTTGTAATAATATGAACTATTCTGAATATTACTTCTTAGTTCGATTTTAAAAGAAATGATTATCATAATAAGAATTAAAAGAGCTTGTAAAAATGGATTGTATCGTTTTATTTTTATGTCAAAGAAAACAATTCTATAAAATATCTTTTTGTATTAGCCATTCCATAAAATTAAATGCAAATCATAGATATGAATGATATGATCGAGATAATAATCGTTGTTCTGATAGGTCTATAATAATAATGATAATATAGTAAAAAAATCTTATTATTCTACTAACCCGAACATCGATCAACTTGCTAAAAATTGTGAATAAAAATGAAATATAGTATTAGAAAATAAGACGTTTCACAATTACCTGTTGATTTCACAGAACAAGCTCGATTGTCAATTAATTCAAACATTTCCACACGGTTATTTTCCATATCCATGACATAAAGATTTCCTTTCATATCAAATGCTAAATCAACTGGTTTATGTAATTGATTTGTTGCATTACCGGCACCTTTCATTAAAACAAAGTAGCACGAGGTAAATGTCAACATTAATCAATTGTTATTGGGAATATAATTAATGTAAAAAATAAAATAAAAAACATACCTCCATCACTAGCTATTGTATCACCTTCGGATTCAAATGGTTTCCATCGTTGCACTCGATGATTCGATGTATCAATAACATAAACAATATTAGTTTCATCATCAACAATAACATCATTGGGATAATCTAAAGTTTCAGGATCATGTCCTTCAGTTCCTTGACTTGATCCAGCTACTGTAGTTCCTTTATGCGAATCTTTTGTCCAATTTTGAATTCGACTATTCTACATATCAGCTACATAAATAACACTTCCATCTCTAGTAACATAAATTTCTTGAGGATGATTAAGTAGATCACTTGTTGATCTATTAGTATCTGTCTTTCCAGCGACAACAGTTGTCGTACTTGTTCGAGGTGACCATTGAACAAAACGATGTCTATCTGATTGTGACATATAAACATTTTTCTCTTTGTCAACTGATACACCAGAACATAATTGACATTCACAACTGACTTGAATACCTTGTGTTGCTCCATTATTCCATTTTTCAACACGATTCAAAAATCGCAGTGAAACATAAACAGTTGGTCCACTAATATCATCATCAACATAGACTTTCATTGGATTTTTTATACCAGATGCTACCGTAGTACCCATCGTTGATGGATTATTTAATGAAAATCTTTGAACACGATTATTAGAAAAAAATCAGCAACATATAATTCATTTCTTTCTTTATGAATAAAAATTCCTTTTGCTGAATCAATCTGACAACTAGAATTACCGACATCACCAGTCCCAGCTACTGTTACACCTATTGTATTCCATTTTGCACAAGGACTAATCGTACTTGACACGACAGATAAACAAAAACACAAGATGAACACTTGAATAAAAATAAAAAATGAAGTTTTTCGTTAAACACATTTTGTCTAACTTACCAATATGCATCATTATCATTTTATGTAGACTATGAAAATCGCAAAGTAATGCATACACAACAAGGGTGTGGGTGTGGGTATGAAGGAGTTAAGACAAAATCCACACCCTTACCCACACCCTCACACCCACCCACACTCCACACCCACACCCCACACCCTGCACCCTCACCCACACCCACATCCACCCGCACCCGAAATTACCAAAATATTATAGTGTATTTCCAAATTTTCTGGGTCAGAAATGACCCATGTTGGGCGTACTAGGGTTAAATAAGAATAAACATGTGATGAATGAAAATTTACATGCAAATGTATATTTAAATGAAAATTCAGATGGTATTATATCAAATGAAAATAAACGCACCTATAATATAAATATGGTAAGATATTCTCGAAAGTTAGTAATAATAAAAAGTACGCTAAATAGCGATTGCCTTATGAATAAATAAATTTTTTTACAAAGTAGAAATATATAAATCTTTATCGTTGAAAAAATAAGATAAATAAAATCTTTATTTTCATAAAATACATAAAAAAATTCTTATATCTATAGACTAAGGCCCCAAACAGACTGAAAAAAAAATAAGACGAATTAAAAGGGAAATAACCAATATAATATGTGTTGTTACGTAGAAACACCAATCACGTTGCTTAATTCAGCTTTAAGTTAATTCATTTTTCTCTGTCCGTTTGGCCCCAAACAGACTGAAAAAAGCGAATTAACTTAAAGTTGAATTAAGCGATGTGATTGGTCTATTCCGACTTAAATCATCTTTTCTAGACGATTTATTCGTTAATTCAGTTTTAATTCGTCTTATTTTTTTCAGTCTGTTTGGGGCCTTTGTTTGACCCCTAAATATTTTTTATTCACTGTTCGACGGTCGCTATAGAAAAATTAATGTGGCGAGTAAATCGTCTGCGGCGTTGCTTTATAGGATATATATATATATATGACCCTGTATAATATTATGCTCAGTCACATTTTTTTGTACCATGGATGATTATATAAGTGATAGTGATGATTTATGGATCACAATAGAAGAACTTGACGAGGTGAATCATTCGTTATGTCTATTCAAAAAGATATAAAGAACATTTTTTTCTGTCTTAATAATGATTTTTTTTTTCTGTTTTAGAATAATGAAAATAATAATAGTCAATTGCAAAACACAAAAAAAAGAACAATGGATGTTTTCTTAGAATTAGAAAATAAAATTGATAAACATATGGTACAAGTAAATGATAATATAACAAAATTAGCTGAAGAAATAAAATCAATGAATAAATCATTATATGAACATATATGTGAATCAGTTCGTCAACAAAAGTCAATGAATGAATCATTAGCTACAATTGTTGATATTTTGGTGAAAAATTCTAAACAATCTTGATAGAACATGTCGTTTTTTCATTTACGGCAAAATTATGTAGGACTAACGATGATAATTTTTTTTTTTCGCTTCTTTTGTTCTTTTCTTTTTTTTTCTCAAAGTAATAAAATATGTATGATTTTGATTTAAGAAAGGTTTTGTCTATTAGTCAAGCATTCGCAGAGGTTCAGAATCTTCCTCATGCGCCCCACGCAAAGGGGGAAATTTTTTGAAAAACTCAAATTATTTCAGAGGAACTATCAGATTTCGATCAGCAAAACTTCATTGACTATGAAGAGTAAGATTTAATTTCGTGTCCAAAGTTTGTCGACCCGATAGTCTTTATAGAAGAATGTCAATTGAAAAAAGTTTTCGATAAATAAAAAAATTAATTGATTCTAAAAAGATTTGATTGAACTTTACAAAAAATCTAATCATCTTATGAAAATAGTTTCCTATTTACTAAAAATATTAAAATTTTATAGGATTTCATTTCATAAAGTTACTCAACCATTTTATTTTAAATAAATAAAATAATCTTGAAAAAATTGATTTATCTTTAATTTAATTTAATTTTCCATCTAATATGAAAAAGAAAGTTCAGTTAGAGAAATTTTTTTCATTTAAAATATTCATAATATATTATTAATATTCGTTCTAATCTGAGAAATTTAATTATTTTCATGCTTTGAATACAACCTAAAATTGTGATCATTAGCAAACGTTAATATATCGGAATTCTATTCTTTAACTAAGAAGAAAGACAAACTAAACTTCCATGATTAAACTTGAAAAATTTTTATCAACCTATTGGATTTGATTAACAAAAAGTAATTGTAGTTGTTATTGCAATTTGAATACGAACAATTAAACTCAATGAATTGTAAATAATAATATCAACAGATTTCCTCTCGTGAAATTCTCGCATTTATTTTTTAAACTAATCTTTGAAATAAGTTGTATAAATCTGTTTCTTTTAATTAAAATAAGAAAATGTTTTTAGTTTTTTTGTTAAATGCGTTTTTTATTATTGGATAATATACGTGAAAAGAATCAAAATATCCTAAAAGCTCAACTTTTTTATTAAGATATGTTGAAGAATTATTTTAACCGATGAAAACTAAACGAAAAATCTCCATAAAATAGAATATATTTTCTTGTTGTTCTTCATTATTTGTTGTTTGATTAGTTGTAGTTTGATTTGGTCCAAGATTTTTAAATTGATTAGCAGCCGCAATTTGTGCTCTTTGTGAAAGATCTTCAATTTTAGCTTCACGAAAAACGATAAAAGTATCTGATGATGGAATCGGGATTTTGTATAACAAATAACATATTCTTAGATTTTCGATTTGTAACACGAAAAATTTTCTCAACTGGACGTAAACCAAGTTTTGCCAACGCTTTTCGAGCTTGCTTTTCTGAACGTGTTTGTTTTTGTTTTGATTTAGAGTCAGTCAGAATGAATGTCAAAGAAAAAATCGCTTTTTTTTTGACCCCTCATCAATGAGAAACAAATGTACTTCTGAAGTACCGAGTAGCAAGAAGAAAAATCAGATCTTTGGATCCACTTTTTTCCCTTACGGAGAGGTACTGTAAAGTGTGGGAGTACACTTGTGCCCCTTCGTTCTATCTATGTAGCCCGTTGGAATCGAAGTTTTTGGATCCAGACTCAATTTTTCTGTATAATCTCAATTATTTCTCTTGCAATACGATGTGAAGTAGAAGGAAGAATCATTGATGATAGTTAGTATGTATAGATATTGTTTACTCTGTTACTTCTGTTGACTATGTTATTTTAAAATAAATTTGAATATCTCGTTCGAATAGTTAAGGCTACCATGAAAATAATGATTGTTATGATCGACATAATCAGTATGAGAGACCATATCAAATCTATATTATTTATGAGATATTATAAATACACATTTTATCAATCGAATATTTAACAATGATTGAAATACAGATAAAATATTCTTTTCTCTATACCAATCGCCACAAAAGTATAGCCGATCTTAAAAATTTTTTGTCTCTTGAACTCCATTGTTAACAATAGCGTTGTCTAATTTACGAGATAGAAAAACACAAAAAGAAAATATATGAAAAATAAAATAAAATATAATCAATATTTGATTGATGTAGTTTCGAAGGCTTCTTACATAAATAAGAGTATCAATTTAATAGTAAGACTAATAATCTTCTATTCAATGAACTAGCATGCATTTATTATAACTACACGGAGCGTATAAAACGATACAATCATTATATTCGAGTGAATTCTCACTATTAATTTGACTTTTTTCATATACGAAATTTTTCGTTTCAGAACTTTAATCTTTCATCATACAATGAATTATTCGATTTGTATATTTTTACTAACGAGGGAACATTCCCAAGTGTCGCATCGCTTTTGAGTCGAGAGTATGGGCATTATGTAGGCCCTAATGAGCTATGAATTCTCTGAAAAGAGTTCGTGCCGCTAGCCTCTTGCTGCTGAGATACAACATGTTTACTATATATTTTGGAAAAAGCCGTGGTCCCCCTCAGGAATATCAGGAAAAGTGAGTTTTGAGTTTCCGCCTGAAACTTTGCATATAAATAGGCCTCAGTGAGAATAGTTTATTGTGAAGATTTTAGATCTTTTGGTTGCTCCTAGTCTGAGATAAGAACATCGGATCTGTCGGTGCATAGAAGCAATTTTAAGATAACTGTATTTTAGGATAGAAACAATGAAAAGAGCTGAAACTATCACAATAAACTATTTTCATTGTGACTTATATCTATGCAAAGTTTGAAGTCGAAATTCGAAATTCAGTTTTTCAAGTGTCCCTGAGGGGGACCACAGCTCTTTTTTCTTAATCATACAGTAAAAATGCAGTATCTCAGCAGCAAGAGGCTAGCGGCACGAACTTTTTTTAGATAATTCATAGATCGTTAGGATCTACATAGTGCGCGTATGCTCGACATAAAAGAGATGTGACACTTGGGAATGTTCCGTCGTAAGATAATCATCGAAAAATCTAAACTCTTGATCGCTGCATTGCTTTATATCTCTATGCACAAATGAAGTAATCTATAAAAGGACATATGTTATTATTTTCTCATAGGAATCTGAACAATTGTTGATTGACAAAAAAAAAAAAACTAAACAAAATGACAAATATTTTTTATTAAGAATAAATTTCTTTTGATTTTAGTCAATTAAATTGAATATGCATAAACAAGACAATAAAGATTTTTGCTCTAATAAAAAAACAAAATTGATATGAATAATGTTTTTGTTTTATTTTATTTTGTATTTTAGAGACAAGTTGACCAACAAGTCTTTAATAATGATATAAATTCGACGAAAAAAAGAAAAAAAAGCAATAAATTGTACCTAAGGATAAACACACATAATTTGTTG
>CAJNOP010004482.1:0-10424 GCA_905250075.1 Rotaria sp. Silwood1 | reverse complement strand
CAGAACAATGGTTTGAAAATAATATTCAATAGAAATCGAAAATTTACTTAAATGGTTTTTCTGTAACTTCAGGGTATGCGATCATGTTTATGATTGTGGTAGAGAGGATAGATTAGCTTCTCGAACATGTCCGAATGGATATTTTAAATGTTCAGCTCATCGCTGTATAAATAATACAGGTCGTTGTAACGGTAATGCTTAATGTCGAGATGGTTCTGATGAAGCAGACTGTCAACGACGTTATCCTAATGGTCAACATTGTCCAATAGATCATTTTACTTGTAATAATGCTCTTTGTCTTAATAAGAACTGGGTTTGTGATGGAAGTAAGAAGCTTTATTCGTGTTTTTTTTCTTATTGAATTATAATAAAATACTTTCATTTTAGATAATGATTATCTTGATAAGAGATAGTCAATGAAAGCAAAAAAGAATTTTAACATATTTTATGATTTCCATTTTTTTAATTTAGTGATGCAACTCTTGAATTATGCCAAATAGTACCTTGTAATTCAACCAATCGTTTTCGGTATTAGATTGGTTGTCTTTTTATTTTTGTGGAACACAATCTAAAACGAGTTCTGAGGTATTTAGTGAAAGTTTGGACTCACCTTTCACAGACCGTATATCAATTCTCATTATAGGTGTCCTGTCCAATTGATTTATTTCAACTTAATTTTTTCAGGTTCGGCCCATTCATAAAATTAGGTCGTTGTTTGCCAACGAAGATTTAAGTCTCGATTCGGATGAAAAGAATGTCTACTGTCACTTCCGTATCCGTTATTCAGCGTAGATTTTGTTTACATGTTTAACAATGTATTGAAAACTCAAATAGTTCAGCATCTTCCAGTTTTGTTCAGTATAACGAAGTGTGACAAACGAATGATAATAAGAATAGCAAATATAACGATTCATGAAGGATAATGAAGAAATATGTCCCAAAATAGACACAATAAAACAATTTGTCTAGGGTTATACAAAGCAGCTACATTGTGTTTTACATTTTAATCTTACAGAAGGGTGTGGGTGTGGGTGGGTGTGGGATGTGGGTAAAAAAGCGGACAAACCCTCACAGCCATGCCTCATCCACACCCACACCCACACCCTATATTTACTGTTCACATAAGACTTACGCTTTTATATAATTTACAAAATACAAAATAAATCATTATTTACAATTTCATCAGTTCAAAAATAAACATATATCATATTATTCCACAAAAACAAATAAAAAAGTAACAAAAAAGAATACAAAGTTGTGTTTTGTATTTATATCTCATCAAATAAAATACGTTGGATTAATTGAATATCCTTGATCCAAAGAGTTTCAATACGTTACTCTCAATGTTTATCTAATTCAATAGACATGATGCACGAATATGTTTATTAATAGTAAGCGATTGCGATAGTTTACTATCATTATTAGAATATATTAAAGTATCATAAACGTGTAATATCAATAATAGACAAAATATTATATTTAACAAAATCGAATGTTGTTAAATAATATTGATTATAAATACGTACATTTGTATCGGCTTGTTCAAGTAAAAAACGAATAATCTCCATATAAAAGTGTACAACAGTTAATATAAATGCTGTTATGCTATAATAATTTTGTTCATCGACATTGTCACTTTGAAAATCGATAAAATAAATCGTAAATATTGTTTTTATTTATTTATCATATTGAAGGAATAATTGAATAATAAAGCATAATGAAATGAAGTTTTCCATCCAAATAAATATTGTTTATTACAATTTGCATGAAAACAATTAATTACTATATCAATGATTTCATAGGAAGTAATTTGATAAACAGTAGTTGGAGTAAGAAATATACTCTGTCAGTAGATTGTTTGAGTTTCTTCGTAGTTGTATTTTCGAATTAGTGAAGGTAGGAAGAAACTCGAACTACTGGATGACAGGACGTAATGAGCCATAATTATTTTTTAAAAGGTACGAATCTATATATATTGCTTTTTTATCGTGCAACTAATTGCACTTTCATGACTTTTAGCTTCTTCCTACCTGTCAAAAATTCGGAAGTACAAATAGTATAAATACGAACACTTGAGTCTTTGAATATCACACACATTTCTAACCGATTATTACTATCAGGCTTTTACTTTGCTTTTTTGTCAAAAGCAAGTTGATAGGTGACTTACTGGACTAAGCTGAATCAATTCTCTTCTTATCCAGAAATGGCTCACATCTACCAAGCAACAATCTTTCTTCTCGTAGCTGTATTTATCTCCACGATTGTCGGACAAGCGTGTTACTGGACGAACTGTGTACCCTTTAACCAAGCTCATTGTCCACCGGACTATGACGAACAGAAAAACGAACGATGTCCAATTTCGGGTTTTCTGTTCAACAATCGACACAACTATTGTTGTGACCGTAAGCGCTGCGGTTTCAACAACAGTCCCTGCGTCCCCGTCGGTTGTACAGGAGGATGTCAACGTTGTGCTGTCGGACAACAACTCTACAATGAAGTCGGTCGACAAAGCTGTTCACTAAGTATTGGTGGCTTTGTTATAGCTGGAGAAAAAGCCTATTGCTGCAATCCATAGAAACATTTTAGTTTCCAATTTTGACAAACAGACAATCTTTTTTTTATTTATTCTTTTTTTTTTGACTTTTTTTATCTTGCTCTTCACTTTAATCTTGCTTCATGCTATTCATTTTATCTCGTCTTGCTCTGTTTTTTCATAAAGGTATATTTTTATTCCCTCATGATATCTTTGATTAAGACACAAAATCCAACTCCAAAATGGATACTTTATTGTCCTTCTCATTGGAGATGTTGAATTTAAAATTATTTCACGATTTTTCCACTATATCTCGTATTATAACACATAAAGTTCATCTATGGTAATGACGATAGGAGGAAAAGTCTACAAGTACTAGCAGATCTATATTTCAACAAAAAGAAAAGATTACAGATTAAATATTAAACGATAGTATCAAGTACACGAAGAAGTGAGTTTGAAACTCGTCAGAATCTAATGGGATTATAAATAACAAGTCCATTCAAGATAAATCGTTCTATATTTGAATTAAGATAACATACTTTATAAGATTTATATGATTATGATGGTCAACATATAAGTGTTATACTGGACATCAGTTTAAATTAGCAGTGAAACTTTCTATCTGAATATTAGAAAGTCTTGATGTTATCAATGATCAAATGAATGAACCTGAGATTTTTATGGATGAAATGGAGAAGAAAGAAAAAAACAGAAGATGTCAGTAGATCATTATCAGAGCTACTACCAGGCTACTTTTCCCCTATCTGCTCTGATCCTACTCGTGTTCCCTGGACGCCATACTATAATTTTGCCAGTAAGAATACTAGTTTATACAATTGTTGAGGTGCAGCTGCATATTTGGTAAATAGAAGTTTCCTCTGTCACACATACAATGGCGCATCACAAGTAGACAAAACAACCCTCCGAAGATGTACAATTATGAGCAAAATAAGTCATGGTGACAGTCTTCATCACGAAAAGTCTGAACACGTACACGATTCGTTCTTTTTGAATTTTTCTGCTCAATGTAAAAATTTCAATACGACGCGATTCGATTTAATCGAGAGTATTATATTGTTCTAGTAGATTATATTGTAGTATAGAATAATTTAGCAGTAACTCCTATGTGTATTGCTTGTTTCATAATGAATGTCATTGTTGTAATACTGGATGTGATGAACATGCTCTTCAAAAATGTTTGACTACCAATTACTATCCTTGTAACAATTCTTTTTTTTTTTTTGTCTAGTACTTTCGAAACATTAATTGGTTTAAGTCAGCATACCGAAGAATTCAAAGAAATTCTCAAAATTCATAAAGACACAATTTTTCCATCAAGTCTCGTGTAAATTAATAGTTCTTTTCAGTTCATTAAAAATATCGATGACCTCTTTTATGCTATCAATATTACACAATCTATAAGAATTAGTATGTTTATGGGAATAAAGCGATTCACAAATATCAACATTAAGTAAAAAAATCATTGCATGATTTTCAATCCTTTATTAATTTGAATTTTACGAGTAGTTAATCATTGGATTTAGGAAACATAATGTTGCTATCAAATATTTCTATCAAAATATTGTAACTTATATATACAAATGTAAACAAATTAATATTCTATTGGATTAAGTTTGTAATAATATGAACTATTCTGAATATTACTTCTTAGTTCGATTTTAAAAGAAATGATTATCATAATAAGAATTAAAAGAGCTTGTAAAAATGGATTGTATCGTTTTATTTTTATGTCAAAGAAAACAATTCTATAAAATATCTTTTTGTATTAGCCATTCCATAAAATTAAATGCAAATCATAGATATGAATGATATGATCGAGATAATAATCGTTGTTCTGATAGGTCTATAATAATAATGATAATATAGTAAAAAAATCTTATTATTCTACTAACCCGAACATCGATCAACTTGCTAAAAATTGTGAATAAAAATGAAATATAGTATTAGAAAATAAGACGTTTCACAATTACCTGTTGATTTCACAGAACAAGCTCGATTGTCAATTAATTCAAACATTTCCACACGGTTATTTTCCATATCCATGACATAAAGATTTCCTTTCATATCAAATGCTAAATCAACTGGTTTATGTAATTGATTTGTTGCATTACCGGCACCTTTCATTAAAACAAAGTAGCACGAGGTAAATGTCAACATTAATCAATTGTTATTGGGAATATAATTAATGTAAAAAATAAAATAAAAAACATACCTCCATCACTAGCTATTGTATCACCTTCGGATTCAAATGGTTTCCATCGTTGCACTCGATGATTCGATGTATCAATAACATAAACAATATTAGTTTCATCATCAACAATAACATCATTGGGATAATCTAAAGTTTCAGGATCATGTCCTTCAGTTCCTTGACTTGATCCAGCTACTGTAGTTCCTTTATGCGAATCTTTTGTCCAATTTTGAATTCGACTATTCTACATATCAGCTACATAAATAACACTTCCATCTCTAGTAACATAAATTTCTTGAGGATGATTAAGTAGATCACTTGTTGATCTATTAGTATCTGTCTTTCCAGCGACAACAGTTGTCGTACTTGTTCGAGGTGACCATTGAACAAAACGATGTCTATCTGATTGTGACATATAAACATTTTTCTCTTTGTCAACTGATACACCAGAACATAATTGACATTCACAACTGACTTGAATACCTTGTGTTGCTCCATTATTCCATTTTTCAACACGATTCAAAAATCGCAGTGAAACATAAACAGTTGGTCCACTAATATCATCATCAACATAGACTTTCATTGGATTTTTTATACCAGATGCTACCGTAGTACCCATCGTTGATGGATTATTTAATGAAAATCTTTGAACACGATTATTAGAAAAAAATCAGCAACATATAATTCATTTCTTTCTTTATGAATAAAAATTCCTTTTGCTGAATCAATCTGACAACTAGAATTACCGACATCACCAGTCCCAGCTACTGTTACACCTATTGTATTCCATTTTGCACAAGGACTAATCGTACTTGACACGACAGATAAACAAAAACACAAGATGAACACTTGAATAAAAATAAAAAATGAAGTTTTTCGTTAAACACATTTTGTCTAACTTACCAATATGCATCATTATCATTTTATGTAGACTATGAAAATCGCAAAGTAATGCATACACAACAAGGGTGTGGGTGTGGGTATGAAGGAGTTAAGACAAAATCCACACCCTTACCCACACCCTCACACCCACCCACACTCCACACCCACACCCCACACCCTGCACCCTCACCCACACCCACATCCACCCGCACCCGAAATTACCAAAATATTATAGTGTATTTCCAAATTTTCTGGGTCAGAAATGACCCATGTTGGGCGTACTAGGGTTAAATAAGAATAAACATGTGATGAATGAAAATTTACATGCAAATGTATATTTAAATGAAAATTCAGATGGTATTATATCAAATGAAAATAAACGCACCTATAATATAAATATGGTAAGATATTCTCGAAAGTTAGTAATAATAAAAAGTACGCTAAATAGCGATTGCCTTATGAATAAATAAATTTTTTTACAAAGTAGAAATATATAAATCTTTATCGTTGAAAAAATAAGATAAATAAAATCTTTATTTTCATAAAATACATAAAAAAATTCTTATATCTATAGACTAAGGCCCCAAACAGACTGAAAAAAAAATAAGACGAATTAAAAGGGAAATAACCAATATAATATGTGTTGTTACGTAGAAACACCAATCACGTTGCTTAATTCAGCTTTAAGTTAATTCATTTTTCTCTGTCCGTTTGGCCCCAAACAGACTGAAAAAAGCGAATTAACTTAAAGTTGAATTAAGCGATGTGATTGGTCTATTCCGACTTAAATCATCTTTTCTAGACGATTTATTCGTTAATTCAGTTTTAATTCGTCTTATTTTTTTCAGTCTGTTTGGGGCCTTTGTTTGACCCCTAAATATTTTTTATTCACTGTTCGACGGTCGCTATAGAAAAATTAATGTGGCGAGTAAATCGTCTGCGGCGTTGCTTTATAGGATATATATATATATATGACCCTGTATAATATTATGCTCAGTCACATTTTTTTGTACCATGGATGATTATATAAGTGATAGTGATGATTTATGGATCACAATAGAAGAACTTGACGAGGTGAATCATTCGTTATGTCTATTCAAAAAGATATAAAGAACATTTTTTTCTGTCTTAATAATGATTTTTTTTTTCTGTTTTAGAATAATGAAAATAATAATAGTCAATTGCAAAACACAAAAAAAAGAACAATGGATGTTTTCTTAGAATTAGAAAATAAAATTGATAAACATATGGTACAAGTAAATGATAATATAACAAAATTAGCTGAAGAAATAAAATCAATGAATAAATCATTATATGAACATATATGTGAATCAGTTCGTCAACAAAAGTCAATGAATGAATCATTAGCTACAATTGTTGATATTTTGGTGAAAAATTCTAAACAATCTTGATAGAACATGTCGTTTTTTCATTTACGGCAAAATTATGTAGGACTAACGATGATAATTTTTTTTTTTCGCTTCTTTTGTTCTTTTCTTTTTTTTTCTCAAAGTAATAAAATATGTATGATTTTGATTTAAGAAAGGTTTTGTCTATTAGTCAAGCATTCGCAGAGGTTCAGAATCTTCCTCATGCGCCCCACGCAAAGGGGGAAATTTTTTGAAAAACTCAAATTATTTCAGAGGAACTATCAGATTTCGATCAGCAAAACTTCATTGACTATGAAGAGTAAGATTTAATTTCGTGTCCAAAGTTTGTCGACCCGATAGTCTTTATAGAAGAATGTCAATTGAAAAAAGTTTTCGATAAATAAAAAAATTAATTGATTCTAAAAAGATTTGATTGAACTTTACAAAAAATCTAATCATCTTATGAAAATAGTTTCCTATTTACTAAAAATATTAAAATTTTATAGGATTTCATTTCATAAAGTTACTCAACCATTTTATTTTAAATAAATAAAATAATCTTGAAAAAATTGATTTATCTTTAATTTAATTTAATTTTCCATCTAATATGAAAAAGAAAGTTCAGTTAGAGAAATTTTTTTCATTTAAAATATTCATAATATATTATTAATATTCGTTCTAATCTGAGAAATTTAATTATTTTCATGCTTTGAATACAACCTAAAATTGTGATCATTAGCAAACGTTAATATATCGGAATTCTATTCTTTAACTAAGAAGAAAGACAAACTAAACTTCCATGATTAAACTTGAAAAATTTTTATCAACCTATTGGATTTGATTAACAAAAAGTAATTGTAGTTGTTATTGCAATTTGAATACGAACAATTAAACTCAATGAATTGTAAATAATAATATCAACAGATTTCCTCTCGTGAAATTCTCGCATTTATTTTTTAAACTAATCTTTGAAATAAGTTGTATAAATCTGTTTCTTTTAATTAAAATAAGAAAATGTTTTTAGTTTTTTTGTTAAATGCGTTTTTTATTATTGGATAATATACGTGAAAAGAATCAAAATATCCTAAAAGCTCAACTTTTTTATTAAGATATGTTGAAGAATTATTTTAACCGATGAAAACTAAACGAAAAATCTCCATAAAATAGAAT
Source organism: Rotaria sp. Silwood1 (assembly GCA_905250075.1). Lineage (NCBI taxonomy): Eukaryota > Metazoa > Rotifera > Eurotatoria > Philodinida > Philodinidae > Rotaria > Rotaria sp. Silwood1. Next base: position 2,254 of record CAJNOP010004482.1, on the reverse strand, counting down.
ATATTTTCTTGTTGTTCTTCATTATTTGTTGTTTGATTAGTTGTAGTTTGATTTGGTCCAAGATTTTTAAATTGATTAGCAGCCGCAATTTGTGCTCTTTGTGAAAGATCTTCAATTTTAGCTTCACGAAAAACGATAAAAGTATCTGATGATGGAATCGGGATTTTGTATAACAAATAACATATTCTTAGATTTTCGATTTGTAACACGAAAAATTTTCTCAACTGGACGTAAACCAAGTTTTGCCAACGCTTTTCGAGCTTGCTTTTCTGAACGTGTTTGTTTTTGTTTTGATTTAGAGTCAGTCAGAATGAATGTCAAAGAAAAAATCGCTTTTTTTTTGACCCCTCATCAATGAGAAACAAATGTACTTCTGAAGTACCGAGTAGCAAGAAGAAAAATCAGATCTTTGGATCCACTTTTTTCCCTTACGGAGAGGTACTGTAAAGTGTGGGAGTACACTTGTGCCCCTTCGTTCTATCTATGTAGCCCGTTGGAATCGAAGTTTTTGGATCCAGACTCAATTTTTCTGTATAATCTCAATTATTTCTCTTGCAATACGATGTGAAGTAGAAGGAAGAATCATTGATGATAGTTAGTATGTATAGATATTGTTTACTCTGTTACTTCTGTTGACTATGTTATTTTAAAATAAATTTGAATATCTCGTTCGAATAGTTAAGGCTACCATGAAAATAATGATTGTTATGATCGACATAATCAGTATGAGAGACCATATCAAATCTATATTATTTATGAGATATTATAAATACACATTTTATCAATCGAATATTTAACAATGATTGAAATACAGATAAAATATTCTTTTCTCTATACCAATCGCCACAAAAGTATAGCCGATCTTAAAAATTTTTTGTCTCTTGAACTCCATTGTTAACAATAGCGTTGTCTAATTTACGAGATAGAAAAACACAAAAAGAAAATATATGAAAAATAAAATAAAATATAATCAATATTTGATTGATGTAGTTTCGAAGGCTTCTTACATAAATAAGAGTATCAATTTAATAGTAAGACTAATAATCTTCTATTCAATGAACTAGCATGCATTTATTATAACTACACGGAGCGTATAAAACGATACAATCATTATATTCGAGTGAATTCTCACTATTAATTTGACTTTTTTCATATACGAAATTTTTCGTTTCAGAACTTTAATCTTTCATCATACAATGAATTATTCGATTTGTATATTTTTACTAACGAGGGAACATTCCCAAGTGTCGCATCGCTTTTGAGTCGAGAGTATGGGCATTATGTAGGCCCTAATGAGCTATGAATTCTCTGAAAAGAGTTCGTGCCGCTAGCCTCTTGCTGCTGAGATACAACATGTTTACTATATATTTTGGAAAAAGCCGTGGTCCCCCTCAGGAATATCAGGAAAAGTGAGTTTTGAGTTTCCGCCTGAAACTTTGCATATAAATAGGCCTCAGTGAGAATAGTTTATTGTGAAGATTTTAGATCTTTTGGTTGCTCCTAGTCTGAGATAAGAACATCGGATCTGTCGGTGCATAGAAGCAATTTTAAGATAACTGTATTTTAGGATAGAAACAATGAAAAGAGCTGAAACTATCACAATAAACTATTTTCATTGTGACTTATATCTATGCAAAGTTTGAAGTCGAAATTCGAAATTCAGTTTTTCAAGTGTCCCTGAGGGGGACCACAGCTCTTTTTTCTTAATCATACAGTAAAAATGCAGTATCTCAGCAGCAAGAGGCTAGCGGCACGAACTTTTTTTAGATAATTCATAGATCGTTAGGATCTACATAGTGCGCGTATGCTCGACATAAAAGAGATGTGACACTTGGGAATGTTCCGTCGTAAGATAATCATCGAAAAATCTAAACTCTTGATCGCTGCATTGCTTTATATCTCTATGCACAAATGAAGTAATCTATAAAAGGACATATGTTATTATTTTCTCATAGGAATCTGAACAATTGTTGATTGACAAAAAAAAAAAAACTAAACAAAATGACAAATATTTTTTATTAAGAATAAATTTCTTTTGATTTTAGTCAATTAAATTGAATATGCATAAACAAGACAATAAAGATTTTTGCTCTAATAAAAAAACAAAATTGATATGAATAATGTTTTTGTTTTATTTTATTTTGTATTTTAGAGACAAGTTGACCAACAAGTCTTTAATAATGATATAAATTCGACGAAAAAAAGAAAAAAAAGCAATAAATTGTACCTAAGGATAAACACACATAATTTGTTG
>CAJNOP010004481.1:0-10425 GCA_905250075.1 Rotaria sp. Silwood1 | reverse complement strand
AGCAATGTCTTGATGTTGAGGAGGTAAGGATTTTATTCTAATCTCAAGTGATTTTTTGTAATGGCTCATGGCAAGCTGATATTTGCCAGTATTAAAATAAACATCACCTATGCCACTATAATTTAAAGCCATATCCGGATGATTAGAATGTAAGTGCTGTTCTTGAATAATCAATGAGCGTTCATAATAACTTAATGCATCTTGATATTGTTTTTGAGCACTGTAAATACGGGCAAAACCGTGATACCAAGAAGCGATATTTGGATGATTTGTAGCATTCGCGCGCTTGTAATGATCCATTGCTATATTGTAACATTTTATTGCTTCATCAAAGTTATTCTTTTCGATATGGATGTTTCCAATACAACAGTGTAGACCAGCAATGTAGATCAAATCATTTGGATCTGTACGAATTTTCTTGCTCAATGCTTTTTCAAACCATTGTAGACTGCTGTCAAAGTCCTTTTTTTCTTTATTCAGCATGCCAAATGAGAAACATAATTGAGAATATGAACTATCATTGGAGGAATACGTTTTGCGTAGACCACGATATATTTTTTCTGCCGAATCATATTTTCCCATATGTTGAAGTACATCACCAAATGACTTAAGATCAGCTTCGTTCTCACCACCTCCATAATCTGCTTTCAACTGATCGAAAAGCTTCTTCAATTCATTGTCATCATCTTCTGCTAATTGCATAACAATGGTCGAGATATTTTCATTATCATCTCGATAGATATTGATCAAACGAAATATACATCCAACCATAAATAATATTTCAGATTCTTGACTGAAATAACTTAATGAACTAATATCAGCAAATGGTTTTGATTTCACAACACGTGGATCAGCTTCAATGATAAATAATACTCGCTGAAAATCATCCGAAATGGTCGAATGATTCGAGAACTTTAATGCTACATCACGATCAGAACTAGTTGAAAAAAATGAATTAATTGAGATAAATTGACCGATCGATTTTTTAAGAGTTCTTAATTCATCAGCAGGCATAGCTTGATAACGAAAAGCGCGAACAGGATGTTGGCATTGATTTCTTTGTAGTTCTTGATAAATATCATGAATTACAAAGCGAAATAATAATAATAATTCAGTGTTTTGTATTCGTAAAGCTTTGTTTAACATACTGTATAAAAATGCATCACGAGTATACCACCATATAGCTTTTCTAGGTTTGTAGTCACATTCAAATTCACGAACCACGGCTAAATGAGGTTCGTTGCCAGCATATTCTTCTTTACAAAGTTGAATTAGTTTTTTTCTGTCAGCGTCATTAGGTTTCATTCGAATAAGAACATCAATCAATAATAGATAATGAATAAATTGACCATTGAGGTCAGTTGTTGATTTATCTGCATTACTACTAACATTATAAAAACTCATACACATTGGTTCGTCTTGTATTAATAGATCTCTGTAGTCTGTTTGAATTTGTTGAATGAGATCATCAAGTTGAACGACTACACCTTTTATCTTCAAACAAGTAAATGAAAATGATTAAAATATCGAAATACAAAAACACAAAAACTTCATACTTTACTATACTGTTTAGCCCAATCTTTATATGCTCTCTTATCCCAACAATAGATGTAAACAGCAGAAAGTTGTCGAAGATGATGAATCTGAGGTATTAATTCTTTGCTTAATCGGCCACTAATGATAAGAACAATTCGATCTTGTTCAGAACAAGACATAATATATTGTTGACATTCATTTTGATTATGAAATATTTTAAGATGATTGATGCTTGAACGAAGTCGCTTTTGAGCACGCCTGTTGTCTTCTGTTGTATTGACTTCTGCATCAAGCCAAAGAAGAGAAAATGTTTCTAAATTATCATTGAGTGTTTGGGCGCTCATATTTTTTGCAGCCGTCATATGTGTATGAATAGTAATATTCGAATAAAGTATTTTGATATAAATATATTGGCCTTATGGTTGCATTTTTCAATGTAGTACAATGCATCAACGCACGTGTATATTACACTTTTTTTCTACTTGTTTTTTTCCCATGATTTTTTTATCATATAGGTAATCATTACATTTTCTTAATTGAAAATTATTGATGTATGAAATATACAGACAAACAAACGCATATGTTTTTTAACGACCAATAGAATGATAATTTTTAACTGATCACTTTGTCATTTATGTATATGTGTTGACTATACGACTAGCTGAATGTAAAAATCCAATTTATTTACATAAATATCGTCATCTTGCAATCGTATACATGTATTCAAAGTGTACAAAAATATTTTTGCTATGCTTTAGTATTTCATCAAATCAAGTATACGTCTCGATGTTTTTCGCTTCGTTGTTGAAATAATAATTTTATATTAGTCATGTTGTTTTTCTTGATCTTTGGAAATAAATGAATATGTTTTTGTTCAAAAATTGACTGATAAATATGATTGTTTTCTCTCAAAAAAATTAAAAAAAAAAATGTTTGTAACTATTTAATATTCGAATAAATACTTGAATAGATAGAACACACGCTTCATGACATTAGAAATAGCACTCAAATGTAATCATCAAGATAGATTCACGAAAGTTGAAGCTAACATTTGGTCAACATTCTCAAAAATGATTTTGATTGCATGTACACCAAAGCAGATAATAAGATACTAAGATTATGACTGTTACTTTGTCTTATAATTAAATAATGATTAAGAAATTTAGACGAAAGAAGAGGATTTAATTACGTGTATTGTTCTGACAAAAAGAAACTTTCTTCACCAATGAATAAACCGGATCTAGTAAAATAGAAGAATACAGTATTACATCAGTTCAGAAAATTCAAATACAATAATGGCGTATATTTTTAGGCGTGACATCAATACATATATGCGTTAGAAAAGCTCAAAAGATATAAATCTTTTTATTTATAAAATAACAGCTATGTTTGAAATTGAGAGTATGAATGTGGATAGATATGGAAAAGTCCAACACTCAACACGGACACAAAAAGTTAAAGTTAAACATTTTATTGTAATCAGACATAATCATTCAATCAGGATTACTCATGTCATGGTTTCATCTGGTTCATAACAAGATCATGGTCTTTTATGCAATAGTTAACAATATTACTATTCGAAAAAGTCATCGTTAGATGCTATACTGCAGATATTCTTAGCAGTATCCATGGATTTAGTTTTGCAGAAAGGTTTTCAATGATTGAAAACACATAAGTGGTGGGTCTTCGCACTTCTATGGCAATGATCGCTCATCAATATACCTGATAAATTGCTTAAATATGCACATCAAATTTTCGTCATTATAATACATTAGAAAAAAGTGAAAAAGAATCTAGTATAGACCATTACACCAATAGCCATCTCCATTCTTTGCTAATGCTGATACTTCTATGCTAATACGTATCAATATGTCAGTTTCAATCATGAAAAAAATCATCAGTATATGATGAGTTTGGATGTGAATGGCGATACGTCTTGTTTTTAGTCAGATCCATCATCCCCGAATCACACTCACATCAACCACATATATGTTAGAGCTCACATCTATGCAATAGCCACTGATCCACGCTTATACCTACACCTATTCGTCAAATCATGTGCGAAACAGAAACTCAAGATCCTCAAATGTAAAATTCAGAATTGACTCAGCTGACAAGGAACCTCTCCAGACTTATCGATTAGGGAGGAGGGTGAGCTCCACTTTTACTAAATTCGGATTCTTTCTGCGAAATTTTTTTCCGCTGTATTTCTGCATTTTCTGAAGAAAAATATTTTTTTCTCATTTCGTACAACCTGTATGTAAATAAAATTAAGAAGATGAATTTCTCTAGATTTCTTATCCATGATTCACGCATACATATTCATTAGTGGTAGCATTAAGAACAGTTGAGTCATATTATTCGTCTTTCTGATAAAAAGAGATAGATAGCATCAAGAAGATATTCTCTGAAAAATTTCCGCAGAAAATCAACTTCAGGATACTTTTCTTTGGCAGAAAGCTCATATGTACTCTTTTTGCCTAAAGTTTTTGATGAATTTCAGTCTACTTCACTGCGCATTGTCGGATTGTCATTTCATCGGTATCGAATATATGACGTGTACACGTGAATGGAACTTACTTTATTAAAAATAAATTATAGTTCAAAGAACTCATTCGTCATCAACACAGTGAACGATAAATATGTTATGCATATAAGATGTCAAAAAAACGGGTTTCAAGTGAAATCTTTTGTTTCGCCTTTTTTTCTACATTATTTGATAGAACGTGAGTCGCTGATCAAGAAAAACTACTTTTTAGCATCAGTAAATGCTTCTTTTGTATCAAAAAATACGAAAAACACATGTTTTTGAAGACATGCAAAATGTTCTGCTGTATTATTTTTTTCAGATTCAGCATCAAAATTGAGCACAGATAATTTGTTATATCGACTCTAGCACCGAAACTCATTTGATGGTGGCGCTTCAAATTGCACCGAGTACAATATGTATAGGTCAATTTTGTAAATCAGAGCGCGAAATGAATGAGCAAATCTCCAATCGGTTTGATTCGATTCGATTCGACGAAACTTATGAACTTATTCGATTCTATTCGACTCTCACTATGAGTTGAAATAGTGCTACTTTGCTCGTACATCTTATTTGACATACATGTTCTACTCTTTTCCTCGTGAGATATATATTCTACTATTTTCCTCAATTTTTATATGCGTCGTATTTCCGTACATATTTTATGGTTATTTAATTCTGTAATACCAGCAGTATGTAAGAAAACAGATTTTACAGAATAGCGTTGTTCGTGAAACTTCTACGCCGATCTTCCCTAGAAATAAGGCTGTACTTTATGCTTGTATAATCGAAATTTCACAACATGAGTGTATGTCGAAAAATTGGACCAGCAAGAACCATTCGCTATGAAAATTAACCAGAATACTTTACAATGAAATCGTAGAAGCTGGTTTTTTTCATAATCCTTCATTCAAAAGAAATAACTAAAAGCATTTGGCAAAGAATCAACGGGTATGCATAATTAAACAGTATCAATATGAACAGATAGAGACGTCGCTTTACTTATATGTGTCTATCGTTAGGAGTCATGAATATATATTTCTATTATGACATTTATCAAGACAAAAGACACTCTGTACAGCTGTCAATAAATATGTATCAAAAAAGTGTTTAACTGATCAAAGAATCATTAGATTATAACGCACATATTCGTTATTTTGTTATACGTTCGTAATTAACAAATGTGTTTACAACAATTAGAAGAAGTCAATTATACCTTCTAGATTACTGTTGTTTTCTTTTGTATGGGTTCTTCATTTAAGCTGATCACCACTAACATGTAACATTATTACATGATCGAATGACAAAAAAGCCAAATGAGGCATCTCAACTTGATTCGATGCGACATACTTGCTCAAGAAGTTCATTCGAATTCGATTCGTTCAGTGCTCTGTTGTAAACCCATCTAGTTTTTATACGTAAGAAATGAAGTCAAATATTTTATCTCATTTATCCTATCATTCTATAAGCCACCAAAGTATGCATCGTATATTTTGCTTGTGTTTTTCTTTCTTGAGAAGAATTTTTTTTTCTGAATTTTGAACTAAATAGATAGAACTTGGCCTGTATTTCTCCATTTTCTTCACAAAACTAAGTTTTCATGCAATAATCTTATCAGATTCGGAATCAACGCAACAAACTGAACCAACTAATGTATGACTCGAAAAAATTTCGTTATCTTTCATTTTTTTGATGAAGATTTCAGCCAGGTCTCCATCTGAAAACTGAGAAAAACTGAAGTCAACGAAAAAAGTTAAATCATATATCAATCGATTCAGATTTTCGCGCTGATTCCAAATATGATAAGATTATTGCATGAAAACTTAGTTTTGTGAAGAAAATGGAGAAATACGAGTCAGCTTCTATCTATTTAGTCCAAAATTCAGAAAAACAGATTTTTCTCAAGCAAGAAAAACACACGCAAAAAATGCGATGCGTACTTTGATGGCTAATAGTATGATGAGATAAATGAGATTAAATATTTGACTTCATCCCTTACCTAGAAAAACTAGATGGATTTTCAAAATTAACCTATACGTATTACATTCTGTGCGATTCAAAGCGTCACGATCAAAAGAGTTTCGCAGTTAGAGGCGATATAACAATTTGTCGGTACTCAACTTGTGGTACAAAATCTGAAAAAGAATTTTCAGAGCCGAAAAAAGGACCAAGCAGAAAACTTTGCGTATCTTGAAAAAGATGTTTTTCAAAAAAAAATGACGTCCTTCCAGTTTTTCGTATTTTTCGATTCGAAAAAAAGCATTTGCTAATGCTAAAAACTGGTTTTTCGTGATCAACGAATCACGTTCTATCTAAGGATGTAAAAAATGCGTAAAATAATTACTTGAAGATTGAATTACCCCTATCTAGAATGCCGTTGGAGATGCGATCAAAAACAGGGCTTCATGTGGGATGGGGCAATTTCATCGCATGCAAGCTTTAAAAATCATTTTATTCCATGGGATGCACAAGGATCTCATGGGACAAACGTTTTTTAAAAGAAACCTTTTTTTTATGAAAACAATACAATTTTTTCGAAATAGATGTCTTTCTCAGCGAGATGTGAACTTATTTATGATAAAATTACGAAATACAAAATGAATTGTTGTTAAATTTAGTAGTAATGAGAAGTTCGAAAGTTTGGAAATGAAGTGTACCTTCATATTTTGACTGATTAGGATACAACGAAAACTTCAAAAACCTTCAATTAGAATTAGAATTTTCTGCTCTTTCCGAATCTAGATTCAGAATTTTTGTGGAACCCATGAATTAGGGATTGTGAGTTAATCTTTGCAAGGTCTTAAAGTAAAATTTCGAGAGAGCAAGTTGCACTAATAGATGTAAAGATAAAGAATACGATCGTATTCTGTTTGAAGTTAGTTCTATGACAGTTTTTAGCGATTTTGTTGGCACTTCAGTATTTCTGTCGTACAGACACTTATTCCACTTACTCTCGCTTCCTTTTGTTTGACCACATCAAGTTTTGATCGTTTTTTGGGTCAGGACGCAAACAGTAAATGTCCTTCTCAACAATGATGCTCACATAGTATACGCTTTATCAGCAACTTTTTTCTACAACATGAAGAGCAACACTATGTTCTACAAAGTACGCTAAGAATCGAGAACCGTGCTGCAATCCTTCAGAAATGATCGAGTTAATTTTGTAACTCTGAGAATCTAGGAATTGCAAAATTCTTACTGTAGCTCTTACCAAAGCTCTCGTTATTGATAGACGCCTCACGAAAAATTAAGGGCCAGGATATTATTCTATAGAGAAACGTTTACTCATCTGTTTGATATTGTAAAATAAATTTTTAATTTATCCTAGACGGTTTTACCACACTAAAACTCGTTCAAACTTTATTTTCAAACCTTTCAAATACTAACTCATAACTGCTAACTTATGATTTACACAAATATTTTGAACTTAGCTTCGTAAAGAATACATAATTCTGATGCTAGCTCAAGGTTTCAAATTTTCTGTTTGTCCTTTCAATCGGTTGAAAAATGAAGAAATATTGTATCTAAAGACTCTCGATCCATCTATTATTAATGAAAATAATATGTTCAGAAATTTCTTTTTTATTTTTAATATATATGACCAGTGAGAAGTCTCATGGGATGGTAGAAAAGGTTTGCGTCCTACCTCACCTGGGACAGAAAACTTTGAAGATAGTTTCATCTCACGTGAAGCCCTAATCGAAAACGTATAAAACGAGAAAAAACGAAAAAGATTTTCGGTTTTTTCGAAAAACAGTTTATTTTTCCAATATGGGATGGCGAAAATCTTCAAAAAGTTTTGAAGAAAAAGAGGTGGCGAGTAAAAATTTTGGTCGTTTATAAGAGATCAGATCATGAACCATCTTTCCCTGGCTTTATCTTAGTTTCAATGATTCTTACAGGAAATGACGTTTTTTGATGAGGAGACCTTAAAATGTTTTTCATTTTTTGAACATTTTAATATATTTGAAAGTGTCTTTGATTTTTCACGAATATGATCTTTTTTGTTACTATTAAAAGATTTTTCGATGAACTGAAACTTGTAAAAAGAAATTGACTTTCTACCAAATTTATTTTTAGCATCCCTCTCGCTCCTACTCCCAAAAAACGATCGTATCCATTTAAAATAAAAGTAGAATGAGTATTTGTGGAGTCAGTTTTGAGAAAAAAAAGATCGAGATCTACGGTTTTCATCATTTAAAAGAGAAAATGAAACTACATTGAATCATGTTTATCAAATGTTTCTGACAAACTTTCTCAGGATCTTCTATCAAGCTTATTAAAAATAAAATATTCCATAATGTAACAGTTTTAGTATATTATGTAAATTTGATATTCTAACATTTAGCTAATGATGAGTGATAAACATTTTATTACATATTCTACGCAGATTTTTTTTCTATAAAGATTGACTTAATTGCCGAGTTTTTGATGAAAAATCTACTTTATAAGTCAATTTACATGCCTCCATTTTTTCAAAACTTGTCAGAAAAATCTGGTATATACGATTCGATGTAGTTTCATTTACTTTTTTAAACAGTTACAATCGTAAATCTCCATCTTGTTTCGAATAAAAATTATTTCAAAAATACTCACCTTTCTTTTATTATGAAATGTGTAGTAGCTTATGTATTTTATTCAGATTTTTTTAAAATATGCTGTTTATTGTCAACATGGGTAAAAAACTGAAATACATTCTACATACCGCGAACATGATCATATTCTTTTGATAGACAAAGAATTCTTTTTTTTTTTTGTATTTCATCAATTACAAAATCATCATCTTTGATTTTATTCGATGGCATATTATTGGTTGTAGTATGTCACAAGTATTAATTCAAAACAGTCAGATCAACATTGTGTGGTAGTCGTCTAGATTAGTATTTCTAGCACCGATATCTGTGAATTTCCTGCAGGTCCCTACTGACGAGTTTCGATCGTGATCGTTAAGAGATGACTATCGGATTCCAATTTCAGAATTACTACCATTTTCCAACGAGAAACAGTTTATGTTTCTTGCCCTAGCCATATGTGATTGTTTATAAAATACTTTCAAAACTCTTCGCAAGATATCAATGATTTCTAATATTTGTGTAGTTTGCTGTTGTCTTATGAATAGATGAACTAATCGCTTAGTAACCATTGACCTACGAAATGCGCATATGGGATAATGGCTCACTCTTAGAAGAAATACCATTGTTCTATAGAATAAGTTAAAAAACATAGCATATATATATATATTCCTTTCAGAGGAGTTTGACATAATATTTACTTTTGAGCGTTTAATATTAATATATTTAATTGTTGATTTCTTGCTATAATCTATTGGAATGATAATTTTCTGTGTCATAATTTAATATCAAGTATTATTCCACGATATTCATCTTATTTAAGTTTCCTTCTTGTTTCATCTGTGAAAACTGTGAGTACAAAGAATATTCATCTCATTGTACCAACAGACATCCTATAGCTTTTTGATATAGTAAAATATATAAATATTTATATTCACTAAAATTTTCAATATTGAAATCAATCAAAGCAAAAGAAAATTTAAGAACTAGGATTTTATTATAGCAAAAGTAAAGAGTAATACGATATAAATCCGAAAGTTGTTTGTTGTTTTTAAATTGAATAGAGGTCTAGATAATTCAACCATTGTTGGGAATGATTTCTTCTTACTAAGTATGATGTTGTTTAGAATCATAACCATAAATAAAACAATTACTGGTCGATCTACTTATACAGTTGAGTTATCGTAATAGTTTTAGACTGGTTTTTATTTTAGCACAATCATTCATTAACTATAGTATCTAAGTTATGGTTTATGTTCTAAATAGCATATAATATGTGTAGTATTTGGTTATGACATTAGTTATGGGTAACATCATATGAGACAAGAATAAATTGATTTCGACAATGATCAAAAAATCAAGACTTCTATTCAATTAAAAGAAAAACAGCAAACATCCTTCATATTTATGTTATAAAACTCTTTACTTTTGCTTAATAACATCCTACTTCTTGATGATAATGATCTTGTTTCACCAAAATTTTTCTAAGAAAAGAAAATCTTAAACAACTCTGATTTCTTTATTTATAATTATTATTGATAAATACAATACAATAGCGAAACTCTTTTCACAGTCAAAAAAGAAAAACTACACACCGATTTTATTGAACAAATCAATCATCTTTTCTCTACTCAACACTCTTCCCATCTCATTTGATACAAATTTATAGATAGATTTTAAGAAACTATTATACTACTCGACTAAGCATCTTTCGTTTCAAAAGAAATTTATTTCAGTTTTGAGCTGACACGTTGAATGTCTTTTTCGATTTCAACTACGTTTGAATCTTGA
>CAJNOP010004480.1:0-10426 GCA_905250075.1 Rotaria sp. Silwood1 | reverse complement strand
AACCCACACCCACACCCACACCCACACCCACACCCACACCCACACCCACACCCACACCCACACCCACACCCCACACCCTCATACGCTCCCTACGTCTTAGGACTTTGCCAACAATGTATCAATTGACAATCATTTTATTGAGAAGTAAGAATCAGGATAAATAATAGAACAGCCAAAAAAATGATATATACGGATCGTACTGTAGTTCTCGAGAATTTTAGTATTGCTTTCGACTTTATTGAGACTGTTTGTTCCACCATGCTTGTGGATCTACAGGTACGCCATTTTCTTTGATTTGGTAGTGTACATGATGATCTTTTATTCCCGGACCGGTGTTACCCATTGTGCCGATTTTCTGTCCTACGATAATGTTTTCGCCTTTTCTAACAGACTGACTTTCTGTATGCAATATTTCATGACTGACACCCTTATCATCTTGAATTTTTATTGTACCATATTTACCACCCACAAATGTTACGACACCAGATATAGGAGAGTTCACATTTGGATTTCTAAGGTTGATGCCAGTTTGTCCACCGACGTAATTGAAATCAACTCCACCATGAGGTTTTGGTCTTGTATTGGATGAGCCAAAGGGGCTTGTTACATGTGGACACAGTTCATTTTGGCAAGGCAAAATAGTATTCATGACTTTGATGAATTTGTTAGGGACTTCTGAAAAAAAGAAAAGATGCGTCTCTCTCATAGCTTGACCGTATAGACTCCAACAGAAAAAAATGAGCGCTATGACATCAAATAAATATTTATTTTAATTTTTTGCAGGATCTGCTTGTCTGCATAGTAAAAGAAATAGGTTTTGTGGAACTCACGTATATTTTCGAAGAAAATAGTGAGTGTAAGTTTTAAGTTCGAGGTTTTGCGGCTCCCCCTCCCCTTACAGACAGGCCCCTTTACAGACCATAGTAACGAAAGAGAACATTACATACACCCCCCCCCCCCCCCCAATTACAGACTGCAACAATCGTATTCATCAAATACTCGATGGTGGAGAAAAATAACTTCAAATTAGAAAACAAAAAAAAAGATTATTATCGAGTATATAGCAATAATTATAAATGAAATCGAGCGCGCTTAAATGAAAAAACAATATTTTCTTTTTTTAATATATATTTTTAATATACAAATAAATAATAAATTCCCGCTCTTTTCATCGATTCTCAAGGAAAACAACTATAGTGGACGAGAAGTCTTTCAGTATACAGATGATGCGTCAGGTAACAAAGCTAAAGGTATACGTGAGTTCCACATTTCAGCTCCGTATGAGCTGCGCTAACAAGCTTTTCTTTAAGACGGATTTTATTCTTCTGATCGTAACGCTGAACCTGAATGTAACGAATTATTGACCGTTAGGCTTCACTTCCCTTATCTTTTCTTGTTCGTATGACTTCTCTCTTAGTGTTGACCTTGACGATGTCTCTTTCTCTTCCTCGTCTCTTACGGGAAAGCTATATAAGCGTATATTCGCAGTGATATCGATACGATTAGAGTGATGAAGTAGCTCAATAAACATCATTACTGAGGATAGCATTAGAGTTACACCTCTAGTTCGTCACACTATCGCGCTTTGAAAACATCTTTCTGGCGAAGCGAAACAGAAAAAATTTTGCACAATAGTAACGTTTTTTTCCTATCGAGATTTTCGATTTGCAAACGTTGGCAGATTGTTGAGTGGGCAGCTGTGAGTGAATAGAAGAACTACAACTATCCGCAGAATATGGCAATACAAATTTTGGGTTCCCATCTGTAGTTGTATTACAATTGTACATGCTATGGATGACGGCAGAGTGGACAAACCCTATCCGAAGTCTGAATTTATGAAAGCTCCTCTGATCTCGCACTTAACTTGCATTCAGTCTATTTTGGAGTTGGATTTACCTAGACTTTTAACGCTTATTTTTTAGCTCGAATCTGTATTTCTTTCCTTCTGTTGCTGTTTGTTTAACCTGTTAGCCAGTTTCTTTATCTCTTCTTGTGTCTTTTGACCTACCAATTGCAGTAGACGCAAGAATTTTTTCTGTCTGTGTTTTTATTCTTTGTATCCTATATATCGCGGAAAATGCTTTTATTTTTCTTTTTTTAGGCGTCATTCTTGTGTCGTTGATAGGCACTACTATCGATAATTTGTTTATATCATTCACGAGGCTTCAAGTTTTCTTTAAAAACAGGGATATTTAATCCAAATCGTCTGAGCTAGCCAAACAACGTCTACGTGTGCACATTGCGTTAGTAGCAATGGAGTAAGCGTATTCCCAGAGCGTGCTTTTGATACGGTCATATCGGTCGAGAGTAGCAAAATTCTCTTTTTTTTCGATTGGCATTACTAACAATGAATGTTTCGTGTTGAAAAGAAATTGTTACGAAAAAAACGGATATTGGTGAATTTCGATAAAGAATAACGCTGAACATGGGAGAGAAAAAACGGAACATTCTAGTAAAGGTAAGTCATAAATAAGTCTTGAATTCATGAAATATTTTTGCAATAACATTTTCATTGAAGTCACCTACAATATAAACTTACATCTGGGAACATAGATTATTGAAGATGTAATATTCAGATTTGCTACGACTAAGCCCGGACTTGAGCTTACTAGGACTAAGCTTTCATCCAACTTTCCCACCTCTGAGTGTCAGAGAAATCTTTTCAAGTTGTGTATGACCGTAAAAGTATAGATGCAAGTGAAGAGGAGACCGGCAGTCCACCTCCATCACATTCAAATGGGAAAACTTATAATATGTATACATCATATTCATGAACTAGCCGAACACTCCAAACAAGAAAAAAAGCCATGAACTATGTGTGTAATCCGCCTAAGTTGTCTGAGTTTTTATGGAAAGCTCTATACGAATTTGACTTAGCAAGAAAAGAAAGAATATTTCACGTTTCGGCTACTTTGAAGTATATACCAGTATGAATAGGTGTCGATTCTCAGATTACTGGATGAGATGCTCCCATTTCGGCTGTCATCCAGCACACTATTCGTATACAATCGTATTCAGAATTATAAAAATCTCTTTCTTGGAAAATATCAAAGAAATAAATAGCTTGACCGAAGAAAAATCCAAAGAGTGTCATTGCAAGAAAAGTATTGAACAAAGGATTACTGGCTTCATCGAATGGGTAAATTTTACAAAAACTATGCCGGTGTTCATTTATACATGCTTGTTCTTTTTACTGGATATTCTCGACTGTTCGAAAGGTATACTGAAACATCAGTAGATGATTTTTCCGATTATTTTCTTCTGAAAAGATAGCGAAGACTAATTCTGTTCTACAAAATTACTTACGACAAGAAATTGTGAATTTTTGAACGCGAGCGTTCGAATTGTCTGCGACGATCAGTCCTCCGCTTTGGTCAAAGTGTAGACCGTATGGATTATGTAGTTGATTAGGTTGTGTGCCAGGACCATTGCCACCAGCAACTACCGATCCAGAGGTTGACCTAGGTGCCCAACACATGATCCGGTGGTTATATGTGTCTGAGATGTATATATTGCCATTTGTGTCGACAATAACTGCACACGGAGAGTTGAGTTGATTGAGTTCTCTGCCAGAGATACCTGTCTGTCCAGCAACTGTCACACCATTGCTCTCACCTGGTGGCCACTTTTGGATTCGATGATTGTCTGTGTCTGCGACATAGAGTATGTTTGATGCGCTGGTATCGACGAAAAGACCGCGTGGATTCCAAAACTGAGTGGCTCCTGAACCGCTACCATTGCCACAAACGACCATACTTGCCAAGGGTGATGACCATTTCACAATCCGGTGATTGTATGTGTCGGCAATCCAGATGACCAACGTGTTTGGATCGACAAATATACCACCAGCATAATTAAGCTGGTTAGTATCACTACCGACACCATTACCACCAGCCACAACCGAACCGATCTGGGCTCCGAGTGCCCACTTCATCACCCGACTCTGATCGGCTGCATATAAATTTCCATTCGCATCCAAGCTCAAACCATGTACAACTGAAGATTTGAAGTATATTAAGATGTGTAAAGATACACCAAATGTTACTTACTGACGTCAAATTGATCGAGACCTAACCCTGAGGTACCGCCAGCTACGGTTGTTCCACTAGTTGCGCCGAGAAGCCACATTTGCACTCGTGGGACGAGATTGCCGGTGTCCGAAACATAGACAGCTCCAGTGTTGTCGAGAACTGCGTCCCAAGGAGAAGTGAGCAGATGTGGACTGATGCCATTGGCTCCTAACGATGAGCCAGCAACAGTTGTAGCATTCGCTGCCCACATAGCTCTTGCACATACTGTGTTGGGTGGTAAAGCTAAAGACCATTAATTGTATTAACTTTTTAAAGATACTTTCTTCCAGTCTATTTTTGCGTTTGCAAACTATGCAGATGAGTATTTCTTGAAACAATTATATTGAGCAAAGTAAATGCTTGCTCATCCTCCTGTACAAAGGTCTCCTATAAAATTCTAAAAGACATCTTCAGGTGCTATAGTAGATCTTATTATCTCGAACTTTTGTATTACCAATGACTTTTTAATGATTTCAATTCACTTAAAATTCTCGAGAGGTAACGAGTATTTCAGGGATAACCGATCTTTTCGTACCTTGCTGACATCTCTACTAACTCACAAATACTAAAAGTTAATTTTTATTCTCCAAAAGATTCGTCTTTCTATTCTTCAGGAGAATTTATACATAGAACTATTTTCACAAGTATCATGCCATTGTAACACTATGAGGAGTAAAGCTCTTCAAAATTTGATTTGTTCTCAGTACAAAAACGATGATGATCTGAGTAAGATCTGTCCAGATTCAAATGACTGTTCGGAACTTTGTTTCATAAAAGCGCGATGCAATAAAGATTTAACAGGCGGGTGAGTGGATGCTGATGTGAACGAAGAGAGGATTGACACTCATCCTCACCCTCATCCTCTTTCGTCCAGAGTCCATAAACAGTGAGGAATTTGTTAAGTCTTGTTGCCTCAAAATAACCAGAAAACGGAGCTCTTTCTAGCCACGTAATATGCGTATATGCAATTAGATACCACTAAAAAAGTCAGTTTGGGCCAATTTCGCTCTTCATCCACCCTATCCTTTATCGAAATGCACGAAGATTCTTGGAATTCCAATAGGTCAGCCTATACGAATTGCTTTACTAGATGATTCTATTCGCAATAAGCTCATGTGGTACATATAGGTCAAGCTTGACTTGAAATGGGATCTCTCAAACATAAGAAACTCGTGTTTTCAAGTAGTAGTATGATTGTTAACTAAAATGCATACTCGTTCCGGTAAATGGTGTAGTTGTTCTTGAAGTCGTGGTTGTAGTGGCAGCTATCAAAAAGGGACCATAAGACAGCAACGAATTGTAATCTACTCTATTACTCACGGCAAGATATGTTGTATCGTATAACCTGATGGGTGTCATAATTTACAGTGAAAAGATTTCCATTTGGATCGAAGCTGAGACCGCGTATGTAATCGATTGAACTGGATAGCTGGTTTCCACTAATAATGACGTTGCCAGCAATTGGCAAGCCGTAAGTCGCGTTAGCTGGCCAGCGCATGATCCGGTGGTTATTTGTGTCCGCGATAAATATATTTCCGTTAGTGTCAACAATCACCGCCGACGGCATTTTGAGGAGATTGAGTCCATTGCCCGCACCACCTGTCTGTCCAGCCACTGTCACACCACTGCTTGCATCCGGTAGCCACTTTTGAATTCTATGATTTTCTGTATCTGCAACATAGAGAGTGTTTGAGGCAGCAGTATCGACGAAGACTCCACGTGGATGCCAGAATTGGTGTGCTCCTGAGCCTGGACCACTGCCATAGATGACAACATTCCCTAAGGGTGATGACCATTTGACTATACGATTATTGTAAGTGTCAGCAATCCAGATGGCTAACGTTATTGGATCGACAAATAGGCCATCAGGGGTATCAAGGGTATTGTTGGCGTTACCGACGCCATTGCCACCAGCAACCACGGTACCTGCTAGGGCACCTGGTGCCCATTTCATCACTCGAGCATTGCCCGAGTCGACTACATATATGTTTCCGACTGTATCCACACTCACACCACAAACTGGAATGAATTCCATTGATTCATTTATACACAAATCAACCAATACTCACTGTTACCGAATTGATTGAGACCGCTGCCTGCGCTGCCACCAGCTACAGTTGTTCCACTGCTTGCGCCTGGCAACCATTTTTGCACTCGAGTGTTGAAAGGATCGGATACATAAATAGCTCCAACGCTATCAACGAATACAGCCCAGGGACGGGTAAGCAGTTGTGAAGTCAAGCCGCCAGTTCCTTGGGAGCCAGCCACTGTTGTGCCATTGACATTCCACACCGCTGTCGGGCAAATTGTGATTGTTTCCGTGTACACGATCAGAAATCTTAAGAAAATCTGTTATTCAGTACTTTTCATGGGAATTTAATGAATCTTACATGATTTGATAGATCCACGTGAGATACCAACGATTGAGCATCATTTTGATCATTGTAAAATATCTCTACATGAAAAATTTGTGATTGCGTGTGTCAGTCAATGAATGTGTAAAACGCTCCTAGAGTACCTTTTCGATGGTGAAATGTGGAACTCACATGGTTTCCTTAGCTTGATAACACTAATACACAATATGTAAAGTGAAAGTCTGTCGTACATCATAATTGTCGTTCATGCCGTGCAGTATTTTTTGTTCCTGCTGAACTAAGGATAAGAAATTTGACGCCTATCATCCACAACTGACAAGGTCAGTAATAGAGGAATGTCTATAATGGGATGGGCAGTCGGAAAATTTCGCCGAGAAACTGACACTCACTATTTCTTTGGAAAACACATATAATTTCAGAGAAGAACAAAATAACGCCGTCTATATCTACACCTATCTACTCATATCCATAATCCTCTATATGGCGCCCAATGACGATGAAACATATTCCATATTTTAGAATAGATTCAAATGATAGTATTCTCAAATCGAACGGTGGAATTAACACATAGAAACAAAGTCGACACTCAAGTTCAGTGTTTTCGTCCGACATATAAGAGCGATATGGTCTTCACTATCAGTTTTTGGAACCAATATTAATGTGTCATAGACATCTTGTGTGAACGTCATTGTTTCTTTCGTATTCACCGTGCTACATAGTCTCGTATGTGATGATTGTTCGTCTCTTCTCCCCATGCTCATTATTGTTTCTTTCTGTCAATCATGACCATTGTGTCTCTATCTCATCTACATAGGCTCACGCTCTATATAATCTAGCTCAAGTTGGAAATATAAAGTGGCCAATTAAAAATTGTGCCAAATGGCTTGGGTATTCATGCTCTTTTATTTTCGGTTACAATAAGAGCTACCTAAATTGTATTCTTATGTCTGTAAGAATTGCTTACTTGTTTGTTGTGAATACTGAGGAATCAAGAATAACAGCTATAAATGAACTCAGAAACAAAAAAAAATATCTCTTTATATAGATGATGATAGAAAAAAGTGAATAATAATGAGTCAAGAAAAAGATGAATGTATATGAATGACATCATCATTTCTATTTTTATATAGAAAAAAATTGTGGACAGAGTACACTATTCTGGTTACGAAAAAATTGAAATAATGTCACAATTCATAGGTGAATAATAATCAATCAATGATGTCATTGTTATTTCACGCAATTAAAGAGAATGTTTCTGTGAAAATAACAATGACATCATTGATTGATTATTATTCACTTATGAATTGTGACATTATTTCAATTTTTTCGTAAACAGAATAGTGTGGGTGGGTGTGGGGTGCGGGTGTGTATATGAGTCTAGAATTACCTTTTCTCCAGACCCGAACCCATACCTAACACCGACACCTTGTTGACTCCGTAGTTTTTGATTTATTGATGGATGAAGAAGCATTACTCTTTGTTTTTGTTTTTTTTTAAGGATAATTGTGATTGCTGTCGTTTATTAATTAATTTTCCACATTTTGCACCACACCATAAATATCGAGGATCACTAATATTAGTTGTACTAACGGGTGGCTTATGGCACTTTTGATGATGTTTAGCATGACATTCAACTAAATCATTATCTTTTTCTTCTGTAAGAACCATGCATTTCTTACAAACAGAACCTAACTCAATTGCAAATTCATCAATATCACGACACGATGATGATGATGCTGGATTTATTTGAGATTCGGATGAGTTTGATTTCATATCATCATTATCATCGTCATCTTTGTCATTTGTATAAATACTATCTTCTGATTGTTTGTTTTTCTTTTTTGAAGCTTCATCATCATCTTTAATAGTTGATGATTCTAATCGTTTGAATGGTGTGGGTGTGGGTGTGTGTGGGTGTGGGTGTGGGTGTGGGTGTGGGCGTGGGTGTGGGTGGGTGTGGACGTGGGTGTGGGTGTGGGTGTGGGTGGGTGTTGGTGTGGGTGTGGATGTAGCTGTAGATAGGACTTATAGGATCACACGCCCACACCCATACCCACCTACATCCCACACCCACGCCCCACACCGACACCCACACACCCTCCACACCCACACCCACACCCACACCCACATCCACACCCACACCCACACCCGCACCCCACCCACACCCACACACCCACACCAACGCCCACAACCACACCCACACACCCACATCCACACCCACACACCCACACCCACAACCACACACCCACACCCATACCCACACACCCACATCCACATCCACACCCACACCTACCCTCAAAATTTCAATTTGAACTAGGACGATTTTAAACTGGACTGCATTTTAATCCGTCCTGCGACACATATGTCCGTTGGAGATTGTTAAGCTTTGCACGATTTAATAACTATTTTTATCTTCGAAAAAGTATTGCGAACTTCACAATGTCAGCAGAGAATTCATTTAATCCTCTGCGACTAAACAATCACGCTTTATTTATTTTGAATCCTGTTATCAACTTAGAGAATTATGAGTGAGAGCACGCAGATAGCTCTTGGCTCAGTAATCACGTGAATTAATGTTAAAAATAATAACGAATTTAATGTCTAACTGAATCATGGATTCAACTAGTGACCGGTTCGGATGCTTTTCCCTTCTTACGGAATACAGCGCGCCAATAGTCCATGCGTCCTTCACGCATATTCTCGTACATTATAGTACCAGGTAATCCAGCCCAGACACGATAAGCTTCCTGCTGCTCGGATGGAATGATACGCTTGATTACTTCTTCATGAGACTTGCTAGTAATATCGAGCGAATGGAGGACATTACTTGTAATATCAATCTTATCTTGGATGAGCAATTCGCCACTTGCTGTCAGATAATCAATCGATCTTTTTGAACCATCATGATAGCAGATGTCACACCACAAAAAAAATCCATCGGGACGAAGTACACGAGCGACCTCATGTACGAATCGATCAATCATTTGTGGACCACCATAAAGATGTGTTGCTTCTATACACAAAACTATGTCAAAAGATTCATTTGGAAATGGGAAATGTTTGGTTGCGTCTAATTCAACAAATGACAGCGTAGGTACTTTTGAATGTTTTTTTCGACAAAGAGCAATGGCACTTGGAGAGATATCGCTGCCAACATAGGAACTAGGTGCGTATTTGTTAACAAACCACGCGGCGGCATTACCTCGACCACAGCTCACCTCGAGCACGTCCTTTTCCTTGAGTGACACGCCTGAGAGCACCTATGACAAACATGATATTACATAATTGATGTTATTGAAGCGTACAATTTAAAAAATAGATTCAATGCACTGAACAAACAACAGAACATTGTCGATACCCATTTTTATGCTATCTACTTACATGAGAAGAACATGTAATTATAAAATCTGCATTCAAGCAAGTTTATTTCTAAAGAAGTTATGCCTGTAGAAAAGCGGCGGCTACGAAGGGGAGAAGAAAAGATTCGAATCAAAACTTGCACTCACTACTTTTATAGTGAATTTCAGAAAACGTCAGCATAGTGATGTTTTAGTCCTGTAGACGTTTCAAATAGCACTGTATAATGAAATGATGAAAATATATGGTTCTTTCTGAAAACATTCAAAGATTTGGATTTTTCGAATCTAGGTCAAGGAGGAAACAGCGGATTTTTCGGATTTGAATCCGAAACAATCCGAGAAAAATTTCGAAAAATCTCGAAAAATCCAGAATCAAAGTCACCACGAGGAACTTTCTTTGACCATAGCTTCATGTGTTTAGACGGCAAATAAGCAGTTTTACAGCGTCGTAGGTGCAAGAAACGAGTGTGTATATAAAAAAAAGTCAGATGCCAACACACGTGTTTCAGAATCCCTGGATGATGATGAATGTTACGATCCTGGCCATAACTTACCTTTTTTGATTTTGTACTCTCTCCTTCGTGATTTCTCTTCGTTGTCCGCTACGAGCTCTCTCTCTCTC
>CAJNOP010004479.1:0-10432 GCA_905250075.1 Rotaria sp. Silwood1 | reverse complement strand
AAAATAAAATAAACTGTTTGTTGATATCCCAAAGTTGATCTATCGAACTGAACAAAAAAGAAGTGAATGATATGAACAAACTTGAATATTGTGTGCTCGTCTGTTTCGTGCTCACAACTGAATATGGAAGCAAGAGAAGAATGAAAAAATAATATAGGTCACGACTAGTGGCGGCGCCACGGGTGGGCGGGGGTGGGCTGAGCCCACCCAAAAAATTTTTAAGCCCACCCAAAATTTTTTTGAGCACACTAAGAAGCATTTTTAATGCACAAAACTAATGATCTTTTATTCAATGGATGTGGCAACTGTTACATAGTACTTTACTTTACTTCACTTCTCTTCTTTTCTATTATTCATAGATACTCTTGTTCTTTTCTTTATCTGTTGCGCGAATGTATTTTTCGTCTAACCTACTCTTCCTGACTGACGTCTTCGTTGAGTAAGAACTAGTGTCTTGATTCTTTCTATTGTTCATTATCTAAACAGACGAAGGAAGCTTCTTGACTTCTTATTCAGTCTGTCTATTGTCTCTTCTATGTATATATACTTGCTGTTTTCTTCAATAAAGGGATCAGATATACAATTCATTCAAAAGATGATACATAATATATATATATGTAACTGCAACATATCACTATTAAGAAGATTTTTTTTCTAGGTTTTTATTGGCTAACTATTAGAAACGAGTCGAAAAAAGATTTAGCGTAAAACATTCTCTAGTAATGCAGCCTGAAAAACGTAAAACGATCGAATTTTTTTTTTCGTTCGTTTAAAAAAAAACGTGCTCCAATCAACAAGAAATAGAACTCAATATTATTAATTCATCATCATCATCATCTGATTTACAAAATCTTCCTTCATCTTCCGATATTCAAGGCATATCGGATGTTAGTTCCACCGTTCCAACACCATCTCTTGCAACCAATAGTTCTCTGAAAGACGTTTTTCAAGCAACATCAGTTCCAGATGATACCAGTAAATCTTGTAATGATCTTCCTGTTCAGCCAAAACTAGCGGCCTATCCAATTAATCATCAAAACCGATCATTTCAATCAAGTTGGTATAAAGAACGACCGTGGTTGGAGTATTCTGTCAAAGTGGATAGCTGTTATTGCTATTATTGTCGTCACTTTTCTTCTAAT
Source organism: Rotaria sp. Silwood1 (assembly GCA_905250075.1). Lineage (NCBI taxonomy): Eukaryota > Metazoa > Rotifera > Eurotatoria > Philodinida > Philodinidae > Rotaria > Rotaria sp. Silwood1. The sequence continues at coordinate 9,290 of CAJNOP010004479.1, read as the reverse complement.
AAATTAAATGTCGGTGATGCTTTTATTTCAACAGGTTTTAATAATTGGAAAAGATAGTTGGATAACAATAGTGGTTTGACAAAGCATGCATCATGTCAATCACACATAATTGCAACAAAAAATTATGAATCTTATAGACAACGACGAGAAACCAATTCGAGTGTTATTGATCAATTAGATACTAGTCGACTTATTCATATTCGTAGAAATCGTGATCGTCTTTTAAAAATATGTTCTACGTTAAACTTTTTGTCACGTCAAATGATGAGTTTTAGAGGTCATCGGGAGGATGAAGAGTATGTATATTCAACTTAGTTTAGAAAGAATCAGAGAGCTCTCTATAAAGAATTAATTACACTAAAGTTATAAGGAAAAAAAACTCGCTGTTGAAATTTGAAGAACAAACTAACTCTCAATATTATTTAACCTTTTTTTGGATCCTTTCCATTTGTTTTCTCTATGTTGCAGAAGTTCGAACAAAGGAAACTTTGTGGAATTATTGCATTGGGCAGCACAAACCGATCCACAGTTAAATCTATTTTCGAAGATTCTACAAATCGTGCTACTTACTTAAGTCATGACATTCAAAATGAATTAATTCATCTTATGGGTAATCAAATTCGTGAAGAAATTTCATTGATGGTAAGTCAGAGTTTTAATTATTTGTTGTTATTAAAAGATTATTTGCTACTGTTAGGTAAAGAATTGTAACTACGCATTGATGGCTGATGAGTGTCGAGACATTAGTGGTACACAGAAATTATCTATCGTTATTCGATTTGTTCCAGATCTTAATAATAGTTCAATTGATTTTTCAAGTTTTGTCAAAGAATATTTTCTTGGATTTGTTCCATTAGAAGAATTTGATGCAATAACATTAGCGGAAAATATAGTTGAATTTTTGAAAAATTTAAATATTCCATTAGAATCTTGTATTTGTTTATGTTTTGATGGGTAAATAATTTTCTTTTTTTTTTGATAAATCGACCAATTCCTGAAGAATTTTTATTTCTTCGAATTTTTAGTGCAGCGGTTATGTCGGATCAACAAGCAGGTGTTCATGTTTTATTGAAAAAGTATATGCCAAAGAGCATATATATACATTGCTCAGCTCACCGTCTTAATCTTGTCATTAGTGATACATGCAAGGTGGTGTTTTATATATGGGATTATTTTTCGATTATTGGAAGTATTCATTCATTTTTTACTGACTCTGGAGTGGCGAATAAATATTTCAAACAAGCACAAAAACAACTAGATTTAGGTAATTGTTGTATTGATATTTTTAAACATTGAATTTTTGAATTATTTTTTCAGTCCAATCTTCGAGATTAAAATTATGGGCAGAGACCCTGTGGGATTCCAGATGGAAGGCTATTGATGCTGTTATTGTTAATTATCCTGCAATAATTAAAGCTCTTGATGATATTAGTGAAGAAGGTAGTCGTTCAAGATCAATAAATGCAGCTGGACTTTTAATGCATTTGAAAAAGTCAATATTTATTATTACTTCATTTATTCTTCATCAGTTATTTGGTCTAATAAAAGTTTTAAGTGATCATTTAAAAAGTAAGACCTTTGCTTTTATTCTAGAGCTGTAAAAATTATTATTATCTTTCTTGCACAAGATCCAGCTTTAGATTATGTACGTGGTGAAGAACTTGTCATATCAATTATTCAACAGCTAACTAATCTTCGTAATGAACAATCATTCAATCAAATTTATGATAAAGCAAAAAGCTTATGTGAAGTAAATGAAATTGATTTGGTACAACAATATCATATACATCGTAAAACAAAAATTCCAAGTAGATTTAATGATTGTTTTATTAATTCAACAGTTGGACAACGTGAAACATTATCTACATCAACAGATTTTATGAATCAAATTTATTTTCCTTTAATTGATTCTATGTTAGTTGAATTAAATGATAAATTTTCATTAAAAACATTGTCATTTATGAAGAGTATTGCTACAGTTTATCCCGAGAGTAAAAACTTTTTAAGTATCAATGATGTTGATGAATTTAGTCGCCATATTGATGTTGATTCAAACGCTTTAAAAAATGAATTTATTGTTATAAAAACTATGCTCATGTCTAAAACAATCAATAATGTTATTCAGTTCTTGAATGAATTAATTCCATTCTCAACTGCATTTCCACAAACATTACGGATGATCAAAAGTGCAATTACAATGCCAATTTCACAAGTCACTTGTGAAAGATCGTTCTCGAAGATGAAGATAATCAAGAACTATCTCCGCAATTCAATGTCTGATAAACGCTCAAGTGACTTGACAGTCATGGCTGTTGAACGTAATATTGCTATAGATTATGAACGAATAATAGATAAGTTTGCACGAAATCATAAGAATAGCAGAATTTTATTGTATTAAGTTATCCTATCAGATATTTTTAAAATAAATATTCAAGCTCTTTATACGTTGGTGCGAAGGATATATTTATTGCGGTACAAGAAACATTTCTGATAAATCAAAAATTCTATAAAGCCCTCACTATGCTTTTTACTCTTTTAAAACTGAGAAGGTAGAGCCCACCCTGATAAAAAATCAGAGAGTCTGCGCCCACCCAAGTCTAAATTCCTGGCGCCGCCTCTAGCCACGACAATATCTTTTTTTCTTTTCTTCTCTCGTCCGTAAGTCGTCATTGTTCAGGTTATCATTGATGATTAATGATAATATGACATAATGATTGTATATATCAATTAAGCATTATCCATACACATACATTGAGATATTTGTGATTGAATTTATCTCAATGTACGTGTGTATGTTTGTTGATAGCTTAATTATTATCGTCTTTTCATCACTCTCTGACGAGAAAAAAACACAAAAATTATCGATTTTTAACATATAAATATGAATGATTTTCTATGTAAAATCATTCAATTTATTGAATCAAATATTAATCTTTTCTTTTTATATTTTAGAATGATTTCGACGATACAAAATTATACAATTCAAATCAATACAACACAATAAAAAAATGTAGGTATCAGTCTTTTTTTCTCTATTAGATCATACAGAGGGTGGTAGGTCCTCTTGTGATCTTTTATATTCATGTTTTTCTTTTCCTGTTAAAGACGTCATCATTCAACATCAACGGGTGAGTTAATTTTTTTTTCTTTTTCTTTTCTTCGTTGAGATGAGAATAGTTAGGGTGAGTGAGGTATGTTGAGATTAGGGTTTCGCTTTATAAGAAGGACTTCCGGGTAGTCCCTAAAAGCTCGGCCAGGAACTGTCTTGGTGTTCGTGGCACACGATCGGGCCTCCAGACTCACTGACATATGACATCGGATGGGTGCATGTGGATGATGTGGGTCTTCTCGCGCGTGCATGAGCTTTACGCTCGCCACGGCTCCACCAGGATGGTTCCTGGTCGCGCGCGGGCGAATAGAATAGCTTTCAATTCATTTTTCCATTCAATCACGATTTATTTGAAAGAAAAACAGAACAAAAAAAAATAAAATTCATCATCGTATTGAAGTTCATACGATATTAAATTTTTGTACTCGACTATTCCAGTAATCGACGACATAGAGATTACCATGTTGATCGAATGATAAATTTGTGTGACCCTTGAGTTGATTCAACTGTGCTCCACCACCGTTTCCACCAACAATGACGCTTCCTTGTGTGGCTCCTTTTGGCCAATGCATGATTCGAGAATTCCCAAAATCAGCCACATAGACAGTATCCAATTGATCGACAAGCACTCCTTGAGGCCAACGCAATTGTGTGAGACTATTTCCCTGTCCTTGACCACCGGCTACGACAATGCCTTGTTTTGCACCTTCTTTCCATTTCATTACACGATGATTTTCATAATCAGACACATAAACTGAATGATCTCGATCGACAAATACGTAGTGGGGATAGTAGAGTTGATCGAGACGATTTCCTTGTCCATTGCCACCTGCAACCACTGTTCCTTTAGTGTCACCGATTTTATATCGTCTCACTTCATGTTTTCCAATGTCAACGACATAGAGTGAACCATTGTCGTCCATTGTCAAGCCCCAGCAAGAGATATTTGAAATAATTGTTTCTCCACGAGTACCATTTCGACGAGGCCATCGAACTACTCTGTTATTCCAGGAATCGCTGATGATGAGACTATCGCTCGCTTTGTTGATAATTACATCTGGTGGGTAGTTTAACTGATGAGCTCCATTTCCTTGTCCATTTCCACCAGCAACTACTTTTCCATTCGTTGCACCAGATTTCCATTCCACAATACGGTGATTTCCATAATCAGCGACATAAATCGTTAGATCGTTGTCGACGTACAAACCCCATGGAAGAGAGAGTTGATTGGTTTCACTGCCTAGTTCATTTCCTCCAGCAACAGTGATACCATTCTGTGCCCATTTTGCATTTGGAGAAATATCAGTGGAACTTGCACGTAGTGGTACTGAAATGAAACAAAAGTATGGAGTAGAAATAAACATCGATTTCATTGAAATGAATCATTCTCATTTGTTTTAAACAGTATTGAACTGTTCTCAATTACAAAAGTTTTTTACTTATGAACTTGATTATAATCTGGTTTTTCTCAATGTTGAAAACAAAACATTGTTCATTTTTCTGAAATATTTTGTGTAAGAATCCTTAGTTTGACTAAAACTAACTAAAATTTAACTGGTAATGTGAAAAATTGCGATGAACTCCAATTTTATTGTGAATGAAATTTTCTTTTTTGTCGAATTTTTCCAACATATTTACTGATTTTGTTAGTTCAAGTTTGAAATATATTTAAAAACCATTTCATTTTTTTTTGTTTGGATTTTACAATAAAATGAGTTATAATAGAATTTGAACGTAAGGAAAAACAATTTTGTTATCAGTTGATAGGAAACGGTGTATGATTTATGTTTGTCACACATTTCTGAGTGAAATGAGACAAAATAAATTTGCCACTTTTATATGAATTCGTTAAAAACATCTTGCTAGATAATAACGATAGTTAATTACACTTAACTACCATGCATAAGACGTTTTTGACTGAGTCATATAAAAAAATTACAAATTTTTTGTGTAAGTATTTTTCTTTCTTATCCCATTTACGAATGTGTGACAAATATAAATCATACACCATTCGAAAGTATTTTATGCCATGAATTTTGCATCATACTTATTATTGAGTAATTTATTCCTGAATCTCAAACAAACAAGTAGTTTGTAGAAAGACTAATCGAAGTACTAAATAAGATAAGTTTAGATAAAATAATATGTAAGTTCAAATTTTAGTAGATGAAAAGAACTCAAAAACAAATCTTTCCCAAGTTCAAGAATATTTGAAGAACCTGTCATGTTCATTATTCTGCATTGTAGCACAAACAATAATCTATACACGAATCAATCACATCGTTTATTTTGAATTCATTTCTAATGTATTACAAATTTTCAACTTAATAGGGTATGGGACACGGTTTTTTAAACAATAGCAGTTTCGAACTTTCTAAAATGAAGTATTTTCGCTTCTTTACAAGACAATACGAATCTCCTATGAAAATCTTGATCTAAAATGTTTGCAAGCTTATGTTTTATAGGTTATTCAATAGGTATAAATTTTTGAGGATTCTCACAAAAAAGCAACGATCGTAAAAGATTTCATCATGATTTTAGCTTTTCTCAATAGCAATAAGTGTGAAGATTTCTTCTCTTCAAATTTTTATTGTATCGCATTCTGAACTGGTTAAATCTTAGAAGAAAGTTTTGTTTTGTTTGTCTAGAATTTTCTAAAGATCGATATGGATATTGATTTGAGCTTTAAACTAGAAACAATACTTCTATGATTATATCTTGTATGGACAGTTACGGAACCGATGAAGTTAATAAAAAATGTCATGGAGTTTTATAAACTCCCTAAAAATAATTTAAATAATTTCATCCTTTTTAATTTATCTATGAAGAATCTAGCTATAATTGAAATCTTGATTAAATTTAATACTATTTAATTAATTTTCATTTTTATTATGTGATATCATGTATTTCTAATATGTTAATGTCTCAGTGCAATTGGAAGAAAGTACATTTTAATATTATTTCTTTTCTTGTATCGACAAAAAACAAATACATATAAAACGGTATGAGACCTTTAATTATGTGTCAAACAACTCGAAGATGATAGTCAGAATCAAAACAATACTTTCTGCTTTTTAAATCAAAAAGATTGTGAGACATAAAATTCGAATAGATAATTTTATTTTCTACTTATAGATGATGGCATCGAGCTATATGAAATGCTTATTAATATTATAGATTTATTTCAATTAAATCAAACTTCTCCAAGATCTCTTATACACATGGAAATAATCAGTCTGATCGGCTACTTTGCTTCGTTTTTTTGCACATAAACTTCAGTCTTATTTTAGAACAAGTACAGTCAACATTTGCTCTATATTTGATATTATATAAAATCCTATTCATTATTTTTCATTTTTCTATATTAATAATATAAATAACAATTAGTTTTGATTTTAATTTTTCTACGTTGGTAATGTACATAACAGTTAGTTTTATTGCTTTTATTTTCTATATCAATAATACAAGAATCTTAAAGTTCATTTCTTGTTTTTCTAAATTGGTAGTTTAGAAAATTTTATTTATTATTTTTGATTTTTTATATTGATAATATAGAAAATCTCAATTTTAATTTTTGATATCTCTATAACGATAATATAGAAAATCTTATTTTTGAATTCTTACTGATTTTAATTGATAATATAAATATCAGTTAGTTTTAATTCTTATTTTTCTATATTATCGATATAGAAAAATACAAAATAAAAACTAAGATTTTCTATGTCAACAATATACAAAAAATAGAGAATAAAACAAATTGTTATCTTTGTTACCAATGTAGAAAAATAAAAAATAAAAAGTAAGATTTTCTATGTTATCAATATAGAAAATAAAAAATAAATAAGATTTACTATTTTATCACTACAGAAAAATGAGGAATACAAGTAACCGTTTTGTACTCTATTAATATAGGAGTCTATGGGCTTTTTTATTTCAAACTGAATTCTAAAATCAAAAAAACCGCACCAATTTCTTCCGAATCAAACTTTTCTCGTTTGATACTACGTAGTCCCACTAAAAACCCTTAGGCACCCCTAGTCCTGCAAAGTCCCCCTTAGTCCCCCCCACAAAAGGCTTAGTCCCCGCTTAGTCCCTTGTGCAGGGGACTAAAGCCTATAGTACACAAAGCCACAAGCACACCCTCACCCTCACTCGCGCGCCCACACCCGCACCATGGGTGTGAGTGTGTGTGTGGGTCCCAGACCAACACCCACACCCTCAGTCACTCCCCCCCTCACTCCTAGACTCACGTTTCAGTTTGAAATCAAGTATTATTTTTATTTGATAAATTCAGACTGAAATTAAATAGCCCATAGTATGTAATATAGAAAGGTGAAAAATAAAAATAACCGTTTTCTACACTATTAGTATAGAAAAAGAAGAAAAAAACTGACGTAAACTATTCGAGTCTTTTTCCCAGGTGCTGTTCTTCATCGGAAAGCTGATGGAATCAACTATTCTCGAATAAGGGAAAGAAACAGGACAGACCATACACGATCAGATGCTAATAGGCAAGATCTACATTATGTACTGTGTATGTTTCTTTTTTTGGATCTTATATGATCTGACAAGAAGGATCTAGTCTGTCCAAATCAGTGTCTTAATCTTTGAGTCTTGTAAGATTATTTGTTGACACCGCACAATCAAAATCTGAGAACATCTTGAAAAAAAATGAACATATAAGATATTGTCCGATATTGTAACAAGATCATAGAAAAAACCTTATAGAAGTAAGACCTCATTGGATCTTGCAGGATCTAACATCTGTTTTTTTCGGGGTGGGTGTGAGTGTGGCTATAGATGAATCATTTACCCACCCATCATGATAAGAATTTGAATATATAATTTCACCAATATAAAATCGGAAAATCTAATAAAAAAATTGCTTTTCCATAAAGGTCATAAAAAATAGATCAGTTGTTAATTATGAATTGATTTGGAAATTCGCCAATAATAGTAAAACTGTATTCTGACTTTAGATAGCCTATTATCCAAAAATATGCAGCACTATTTACAAAAAACCAAAAATCTCGCTTTCAATTTTGCAACTTATGGCTACCTGCGTTCCCACTATAGACAAGCCAAGTGAAATTGAAATATAAAGACTGACATGATTGAAACAAGAACAGAACATATCCTATTATTCGTATGACAGAAAAATATATTTATTTACCAACGCTACTTATCTTGATAATCTTGCATTTCAAGTTTTTCAACAGTAGCCGAGAAAGTGTAAATTAAATTAAAATAGACTCATATCTATTCAATAACTTCAATGAATTGCCACCTTCACATATGTAGATTAGGTTTCATTTTTAGATTCTTTTCTCCTAAGTTCTTAGAACTAAATAATTGATACAGTTGAGTTTATTTGAAAAAAATTATTTACGTTAATCTTGAAAAATTTTCAATATAATCATATGAAATGATCACTCGTAAAATCTGACCAAGGCTCATAGCTTCAGATTGAAGTAACAACGAATTTAGCTTATTTAGAAAATAAACAAATGTTAATCAAAACTAGACGGGTTGCAATCAATCAATTAAAATTCAAATAAACTAATATAATTCTGTTTTTAGAAATATAACTGATTTCAATCATTATTTTTATAGAAGATTCGAAAAAAAAAATCAAATTTTCTTCAGGTGATTTGACTCTTATTTTAATCATATTCAGGAAGCCCTCCCTCAGAAAATCCAATTTTTCGGAGACGAGTCGAAATTGAAGTTTTATCGTAGGAAGATGCATCGAAATCTCCTCTTTCCGAACATCTATGGTTTATCAAAAAATGAATTGATTTTGGCGAACTTATATGCGGGGAAGGATTTTTCAATAACGACTCCATAAATAAGGGATAATTTTTTTGTTGAATAGAGAACACTTAGGGCTAGGTCGTAATAGAGTCCGATTTTTGAATTTCTCTTTTGCTGAAATAAAAAAATTAGATATTTCATTTTTGTTAGCAGGGTTTTTGGGTACAATTTCGTGGATTTTGCGGAAAAGGGTTTTTAAAAATCAAACAAAAGGAAATTCAAAAATCGGGCTCTATTACGACCTAGCCCCAAGGGTGCTCTGCAATCTGAAAACCGCGTGGGCTTGTTAGCTCGTATCCCTATTGTGAAATCCTTGTCCGCGTAAATGGTAATGAATCGACTAGAACTCGTGCATTTCTTTGAGATT
>CAJNOP010004478.1:0-10434 GCA_905250075.1 Rotaria sp. Silwood1 | reverse complement strand
AAATAAATAATTTGTTAGGAGATCATTAAAATGGATGAAAAAAAACTAAAATCTGTTACTAATTGATTGTTTAAAACTATGAAAACTCGAATAAGATATATGAGATCTAACTGAAGACTTAAAAAGTATACTTGTTAAATATAGCTAAACTAGTACTATTTTTTAATGACTAAATAAATGATGCTTGAAAAATATTTCTCGAATATCATTTATTGTATAACATTCATTGAGCATGCCATTAACTCGATCTGCCATGCAGGGTTCCCGATTGTTTTGAAAAGTGGGAGGGGCTAAAAATTCGGCAGAAAGTCTAAAAATTTTGGCAGAAAGTGTCTCAGTTGCCTTTCCGGCAGAAATTGAACAACAAATACTAATTTGATCGACTTTCTGCAAGATTTTGTTGACAGAAAGTATTGTCCTTCGACTTTCTGCCAGAAAAATGGTGATTAGTGCTTAAAAACTGAGTTTCTGCCAGATATTACTACCAAATTTTCAAAAAAATTGGCAGAAAGTATAAGAAATTTTCGCAGAAAGTCGGACAGTTTTTCAAGTTTGGAGGGGACTAGACCCCCCCAGCCCCCCCCTAATCGGGGAGCCTGCTGCCATGTATGAATATTTGAAAGACGAATTCTTTTCCATTTCTTCTATCATAACATGACGAAAACATTGATGAAATGTTGTTTTTTCACTAATAATCCAATAAATAATATTTTGAATAATTCGTTCAGCATTGACTAATGGAATATATTCGCCACCTAAAATCAACAAGAAATTTTTTTTTTTGTAAATAAAACTAAGAGAACAATTTTTTTTGTACCGGCTTTCTTAGCTAAGGCACAATAAAAATCATCACATTTAATAACGCTTTCTTCAACACCAACTACGACTAAAGTTATATCTTTCTCTTCAAATTTCTTCGATACTACCCAAGGATCTGCACCATCTAATGTCGTAAAAAGACCATTGGGAGCACTATCAGTAATCAAAATAACCAGTTTTTCATTAAATATCTGATTGTTATTCTAGAATATACAAAAAAAAATTTCTTATAAAGCTGCAAACATTTTAACATACATTATCACGCCATTGGACGTTGAGGGCTTCATACAAAGCATCACCTTAAATAATAAATGTAATATGAATTCCATTCGCAGTATTCGTTTGGATTATCGTCATAGTAGTTTCAAGAAAAAATCTTCATTTTGCAAAGTTTGAAAGTTTTATATACTCAAATCTGATATTGTACTCGTGACTTATGAAGAACCGTTTCAAGTAATCGAAAGCCTTTGGCCCTGCATTTCGTTTCTAACAGCCCAATGATCTTTCCTTTGAACGTATAATGAGTTTGATAGAAACATAAATATGACAACCAAAACACATGCTTCCTTCTCATGATATAAATTTTTCAAGAACTGATTTTTGTAATATGTGATAAGGTCGAAGAGTTCTCTTGAAAACAGAATATCTCAAGAAAGAAGTACTCGCTTTGCTGGTCACATTTTAATTCCTGTTATGATCATAAAATCTTCTCAGAAGCAAAGTTTCAAATCGATTGGTAACTCTTTTAAAATAGTTATGTTGAATGAATGAAAAAAAAACTCGAAAGAAAAACATTGAAATGTAAAATAAAGATGTTCAAAAATTATAATGATAAGAGGTCGCCGAACTTCAATGTTTGAAGTCTTTTCTTTTGGTTGAATCATGTTTGTATCTATGTATTCTATTATTAATAATGATGTCAATGCTTGTTTATTATTATTGCTCCTTTAATTTGTGTTTTGAAATCAAAGTTCATTACCAACAAAAGAAAACAACAATGACTTAGTTCTTTATGTTTATCTGATCGATATAATGAAAATTCTGTTGGAGAACTGTTAGAGAGATTACTCTATTTTTGGTGAAAAATGTTGGACTAAAAGTGTATATGAATAATATCCTTTTAGGCTTTTGTAGATAAGTTATATCTTATCTATAGGTAAAATATCCATGAAAAAGTTTAAAATCATTCGAGACTGTTGTTTCCGTTAGCGTTTCTCAATAAATGACATAATTAGAACAAAAAAGCATAGCGTTTGTCAGTTGTGTGAAACTTCGATGTGAGTCAATGTGTTACTTTTTTCTTTTGAATATACGAACAAAAATAGAAAAAAGTCGACAAAGAACGAAAAAAGACGCTCATATTCACACTAAAGTTATCGACAATGATGTCAAGATAAACATTTTCATAAAAGAAAATAATTTTTCATTGTTTAAAACTTATTAAAAATATGTTATTCAATCAGATCTTATGATTTATTTTACACTAATCTTATTTTGATCAGAGAACAGAGATAGAAAATTATTAAAATTTATATTTTTAATGTCATTTCATGATCGAAAAAGTAATATCTTAAACAATTAAAATTAAACAAATTTTTCATAAGACACACAAGTATAGAGAAGCACACTCCTTTTCTGCAATAATAACTATGTGAAGATTATAATCAGAAATAAATAAATAATAAAAAAGAAATTCAATAAACCTCGTTTTAAACATAAAAATCTGTTTTTCTTACCAACAGCTTTATATCCATCTGGGCTTTCTCCACCGAGGTCTTGATCAGTAAGTATTTGTTCAATGGCATCTATATTTGAAATAAATCCATGTACTTTTGTTCTCCATCTATCATAACATGATCGAAATTTAATCAAACCTATGCGAACATCACCATGACTTGCTAATGTCATTGTACCAATGGATAAAATCATTTTACGAATTTCACCAAAATAAGACATTATTGATGATGTATAATCAATACAAACAACAATGTCGATTACTATTTTCATTGTATAAATAATAATTTGTAATAAACTAAAAACCTAAGTATAACAGTTAAGAATAAAACAAGTGGTGTAGGTAAAATTTTTACTGTATAGAAAAAGAAATGATTATGATTGTTTGAAAAGAAAATGCAACTTTATATGAGAGAAAAAGCGAAGAAGTTTTATGCAAACTAACAGAATGTCTTTTAATTCTGTCTGTTTTTTTCTTCTATCATCTTCATCTCTTATGAATTTTTTTCTCTCTTCGTATATCTTCTCACTATTGTACTCACAATATTATACGACAGTTACTGTAAATGAAAAAAAAGACAGACAGAAGCAGATATGTAATATTCATATTGTGACACTACCTTGCTTGTTGAATGTACGAGTGTTTTTATCTTTCTTTTTTTTTGTTATACAAAAGAAGCTCACCATGGCAAAAATAGACTGATTATTGTCAATGTCTTTTCTTTTTTTTTTTCTTGTTTCATTCTGTCTCAGTCTCATATACATGTCGTATCTATTCTTTTTTTTCTGTGTGTATCTTATGCACATTTCAATTTGTTGCTCTTTCTATTCCATAATTTGTTTGCCCCCCTTACGTTGAAACAACGTTAGCTGACAACTACTTTGTGAAGCATTTGTATATACGTTATGGCTTCTCATTTGTAATTTTTATTTCGATGATTTTTCTTTTCTTCTGATGACGTTCATGTTGGCATCCGATCAAAAATAGAAAAAAAAAACTTCACATCCTTGAAATATAAGTGAACTTTTGATATTCAATTATTTGCGATAAGTAAAACAGAATATAGATGAATATACGTAATATGACATCAAGAGAACACCTTGTATAATTGATGGTGATAAATCTCAAATCAGTATTTATATGTGATAGTATTTCGCGTATAAAAAAGGATTGTATTTGTAAACTTTGGTAAAAAAAAATATAGATTAGCATTTTTAAGTTTTCTCTCTATTCTGTTATCACACCTGTGTATATTATTGTTGATTAAAACGACTTGTTTCTCGTAAGAATATGTATACATTTTTCTCCTTCTGTCATCGACGATGAAGAAAAAGAAAGAAACCTAACATCAAAGAATGATTATGATATAATATTGTTTGCTATTCTTCTACTAAAAGAAAATAAATTATTGGTGATTAGTAAAATATGATATTGATAAAAATCAACCACTTTGTCTCATACATATTGATAAACATCACCGGCTGACTATTGATGGTTTTGTGTTCTTGTTAGAGAGTGTAATAAATGAGTCATTTTGTATGACTCCTTATCAATAAATTACAATATTTCTTTAACAGACATAACATGTTAACAACTATTTCTACTAATAATTTGCAAAAACGAATTATGACATGAAAAGCAAAATGAAAGCCTTAAACATCGTCGATTTTTAGATAATGTTTAACTATTTTTGTCGTATCATTTATCCTTTATATTTCAACATAATGATATCAATAGATATTTTTATGTTTTTCATATTCAACTAAAATAACAAAGATTATATGAAATTAAATGTTCATCGTGATGATATAAATCAAGTAAAGCATTATTTGAATCGAACATCGTAATACACTTTTTCTTCCATCATTCATTCTCCATATATTTCTCAGAATGATTGACGAGCTATTGACATTGTACAAATATGGGCGTCGTATTGTATTTATAATAATTTACTCATTTAGAGAAATGAACTTTGATGTCGAAGAATCAAATTAATACAACATTCGTTTTATATCTTTTTTCTTTTACTGACCATAAAAGTCATTGTGTCATAAGTATCAGAAATTATTGAAACATTCTATTGAAATTGTTCGATTTGATAGAAAAAAAAAAGATATTCGATGTTTATATTTTAATATGTTGATCACTTCCAATGTAGCACCTAATCTTTCTTGATGGAGTGATGATTTTGAAAAAATGTACAGTGACACACTTTTCATTTTATTTGGTTATAGTATAGAAGACTGATAAGATGTATTATGAATTATCAAAAACAGACATAACTATGTAATTAATATTTTTAGTAAATTATTATTTGTTTATATTTTATTAATATAAAAATCAAGTGTTAAATAACATCATACACTAATATAAAATTAAACTCATAAAAAAACGTAAATTAAAGTAAAAATTAAATTGTGATATTTCGACGAACAAAGTTGTCTTCGTTCTGATATAAATAACGTTTTTATAAATATTATATTTGCTCTTTCTTGAGATGTATATTATGATGTTTAACCAAATGCTAGTAGAACGGCAAAACGATGTTCCTATTATAAAAGATGTATCATCAGTTTTCTTCCTCTGTCTCACTTTTTTTTACATAAACGATGAAGAAGAGAGGAAAAAAAAGGTGTACCTTTGTTCATGTTCAGACTAGGGTAGGAAGAAGGAAAGCATATTGCAGGGTAGTGTAAGATAGATGTTAGAAAAATTCTGTCAGTCATCATACAGAGTACGAAAATAGCTTATCCTGTATATCTCCACTTCGTAGGACTGAAACCTTTTTCAATATGGAAGAAATTCATTTATCCGAGGTGTTCATTAATATAGATTTCATTGTTATTGGGTGAGAAAAAAAATCAATAAGTTTTACAGAACAAACTTTCTCTGGAATTGCGCGACTTTAGATAGATTGAGCCCGAAAAAAAGGAGACGGATACTTTCTAAAATTGATTCTTGTTTCACATGCTCGAAAAAGTTGCAAAAACATATACTTTTCCAAAAGCTGTTCAAAAAATTTCCCATGTTTTAGGATTTTTTTCTAACCAGTTTCCTCAGAAATTTATATATCAAGCAAATTAAGAATCAAATATAGCATTAAATTAAAAAACTGGAATTTTATTTTTAGAAGTGCCCTAGAATTGATAATGAAAAACCTGGTGAACCATATTTCCAGGTTGAACCACTTAGAACTTATAGACATCTTCTTGTAATTTTTCGAACGATTTGGAAACAAAGCTTTTTCGAGAAATCTTTCGTAAAATTGTAAGAAAATATGTCAGAAAAAAATTTGGCATATGATTCAATGTATTTTCATTTTTTCGTGTCAATGAGTAAATTCTTATGTCTGTACTTTGTTTTTATGAAAAGTTATTGACGAAAATATTAATCTCCCGTCTATATTGAAATGAATAATAATTTTGATCTGATAAGTTCTGTATGCTTGTTTTTTTCACTTAAAATTGATCTTTGGTCTAGTCATTCAACTTGATAGAGAGTTTGAATAATTTTTATTTATATCTACCATCAGGGGCGGCGCGAAGAGGTCGGAGCAGGGGGGGGGGCAGTCCTAAAATCGGAGAAAGTCAAAAAGTGTTCTCTAAACTGAAGTTTTCTCCGAGTCAGAATTTTATAATATACTTCTCCAAAATCGGAGAAAATCGTCTACTCATTTTTGACCAAAATTGGATTTTTCCGGATTCATAGAAATATATTCAACACTATTGTATAAATTCGCAGAAAATTCAAGTTTGGAGAACATTTTTGGGCGATTTTCTCCGATTTTAGAGAAATATATTATACACGTTTCTCCAAAATCGGAGAAAATCCAAGTTTGGAGGAAACTATTAAAAATTTTTCTCCGATGTTGGAGAAATTTGTGTAATATATTTCTCGAAAATCGGAGAAAATCGCCTAAAAATGATCTCCAAACTTGAATTTTCTCCGATTTTTGGAGAAATTTGTGTAATATATTTCTCGAAAATCGGAGAAAATTGCCTAAAAATGCCCATTAAACTTGAATTTTCTCCTAATTGAGAGAAAACTATCAAGTATATTTCTCCAAAATCGGAGAAAATTGCTTTGTAAATTCTCCAAAATCGGAGAAATTATCGTAGTGAATTCCCCAAAATCGGAGAAAGTACCAGCCAAAATTTTCTGGAGCAGGAGGGGGGTGACCCCCCTATCCCCCCCCCGGTCGCGCCGCCCCTGTCTACCATTGATCTGAGGTTAGATAATTGTTGTAAGTTTTATTTTATCTATAGAAATATTTTCAATATGTTAACAATATTGAATAAGAAATTTTTCTTTAGATAGACTGATAAAATTAATTTGTCGATTAGTTTAGATGATGATTGAGCAACTTGGCGAATGAGGTTGTGCGTGGGTCTTAGTTGCCTGCCTTGAGATGAATGTGCAGCTTAACCCTTTACGGCCGGCTACCAGAAGATAGCAAGCAAAAAATTCTCCTTCTATATATTCTTTGTCTCTTAGATGTGGAGGTTACCGAAATCCATCTTGGAGTTAAAAGAACTGATACTGAGTCGAATGCCAACATGTTGCCTTTTGGCAACAACCGGTCGCAAGGGTACAAAAACTTGGGAATATTGAATTATTTTTCCTCAATAGAAGTCCAATAATTTGCTGTTGGTTTTAGTCCAGATTGTCAAACAAAAGCATACTTTGTTTATCTGCCTACCTCTGACAGCCTCAATGTGCAATATATTGCCAAAATACTCAAAAAATTTCTGAAATAGTGCAAATTTCACCTATTTTCCCTAGGGAAGCCGATGAATTTAGTAAGATTTTAACAAGACTAGTAATGTTTTATAGTAGTCTGAATAGGAATACTATGATGTACTGTAAATCTTGTTAGAATCTCGCTGAATTTGTGAGCTTCTCTGGGGAAAATATGTGAAATGTGCACTATCTCGGAAAGTTTTTGAGTATTATGGGAATATATCGCACATTGAGGCTGTAAGAGGTGGGCAGATAAACAAAGTATGCTTTTGTTTGATAATCTGGACTAAAACTAACAGCAAATTATTGGACTTCCATCGAGGAAAAATAATTCAATATTCCCAACTTTTTGTACCCTTGCGGCCGGATGTTGCCAAAAGGCAACATTCTTGTACTCTATTCTTCGAGTAAACTGAATGATTCATCTTATTGATATAAGAGATAATGGAACTGGAGAGGAAAATTAACCACTAGTTACTTCTCGCATCGAGTACTCGCATAAATGGAAAACAGATCATTTCGACTCGGGGGCTGTTTCGGGTGTTGACGGAAGAATTCATCCCTCTCGTCAATAATAGCTTTCTCCTTTCTTGAAAAGGCATAGGTTTGCCCTAAAATGCATGTAATTAATTATCAAATCGCTTAAGGAACTATATCTCATCACTTTAAGATAAATCCTAAGATGATATTGGCAAAATGTTGCCATTTGGCAACATCCGGCCGTAAAGGGTTAAGAAGATAAATGAATAATAACACTCTCGACTGTCCTCAGCTATTTTTATATGCAATATAGAAATATTGCACTTGTTTCATTATATTCAAAGTGAGCTGAGAAATGAATGACATCATTGGACAGATGAGAAATCATAGTTTTAAAATATGTTCAAAATATCTAGTACATCGAATATTCTTTTCTTCAATTGATGCACAACAAACTATGTGTAAACGAGTGTATCAATATGAATAGCAGGATCATCAATGAAAGAAGAGAATATGTTAAGTGTTTCTTTTCTTCTATATATTTTTATAGAGTCGATGAAACATAACGGTCAATTCGAGACAACGAAGAACAACTATTGTACTCTTATCAAAATAAAAAAAAAAAAAGAACTGACCCGAAGAAAAACAAAGCAATATCGAGTGGATTTTTGTTGTAATCAACACCAATCTGATATCCTTGGAGTAATGCTTTTAAATAAATCTGTGATTCGGCACTATTTAACTACGCCATACAAGAATACTCATTTTGATGCTTTTATGTTCGCTTCTTGGTTATACAAAAAATAGAAGTCTTGTTGTATTGGCTGTCTTAGAGAATTCGCGAAACTATTGATTTTTGATCATTTGAATCGAACATAATTATGATGGGAAGGAAGATTATTTGGAATTTCTATGATCATTTCGTTTGGAAAATTTTTATCAATAAGATGAAGAACATATCATGTTTCTACATATTTTGATTCCATGGATTTTATGGATAAATATTTCAATTTAGTAACGAGGATTCTAAAAAGATTCTGGAAATGAGTAGATATCACAATCAAATTTCGCTACTACAAAATCTCATGTAAGAAAACAAAAAAAAAAATCTGAATTTAATAATTTTATTCGAGTTTCCTTTGATTCTCAAGATGAAGAGAAATGGTAAATGCACGGTATCAAGGCTACATTTGACACATATGCTATCCTCGACATAGAAAATCAGTTGATACTTAACGATATGGTTGCAGAAACAGTTTTGATATGTGTGTTGGTGAGACGCTTCTTTTTACTTACATTCACTACCTACATCTATATCTACGTCTACATCAAGATCCAGTCACAGAGTCGTATTTACATTCAAACATTCAACTCATGTTCATGATTCAGTCATTCCTCGCATACATACACTGACATTGTTTTTATCAGTTCTTTCTTGTTTGATATTGCCTATAAGTCTGTTGTTATCTTCGAGTATTTTTGGTAAGGTGAAATATAGAGGTACACTTGAAAATTTCTAATTACATTGTTTGTCCTCGATATTAAAAGCTGTATAATGCTTATTCTTTTTTTTTCGAAATCTTCACACCAACTAGTAACACATCAATTAGCTATTAGACGAGATACGTAGACAATGCTTTCATTAGCAAAACATGATCTATTTCTTCATTGAGATCGTCTTTTACATGTCTGAGATACAGTTTTAACTATGAAATAAAAATATCTCTGTTCGAAACAGATTATTTATGTTAAAGAGTTTTTTTAATTACTCAAAATAGATCTTTGCGCTTTACGATCAGCTCAAAGTATTGTAGCTATGCATACTCATGATAAAATTACGATATGTTTGCAAACCTATATCAAAGTCAGTTTCGAAATATCTTAATTTTCTTTAGTTTTCATTCAATCAAAATACAACAGCATTCAGATTTAAAAAAACACATTCCCTCATAAACAATCAAATTTCAGAAATTTCTCCTACAGAAAAGTTATATAACCTATGAAAGTCAATCCAGCTCGTGAAATGTCTATGTGACAAATTACCTCTCCACGAGCAGTTTAGCTTGCTATTCTGGTCAAGGTTATCTATCATTATTGACATTCTTTTATTGCATAAATTTAACCACACTTTGTTTGCTAAAGACGAAAAAAAGACAAAAAAACATTATGTTGAATAATAACAAAGTTTTTCAACGTGAATAGACAAATTGGACTAGTGACATACTTAAGTTAATCGAATTTATCGACCTTGTTCTGGCATGTCAACGTTTTGTTTTATGTGGGTGTGAGTGAATGATTGTTCTTCACCGATATCCTACACCTGAAAAAGTTCAATACTCACATTCATACCAACATTCGCGCCTACATATACCAAAACATCCAGAGTAAGTTTCAGAAGCATACTCACATCTACACCCAAATCTTCACCTCACACCTAACCTTAACTATAACTTATACATACTCTGATCCACATACGTACCACAGCATGCTTTTTATGAGTTCTTTCTTTCTTGATATAAAAAACCGTGTAATGTTTATGCTGTTTTTCGAAATTTTCAGACCAACAGATAATACGTGAATTAATTATTAGAAGAAGTGCGTACACGATAATTTAATATCCGAAAAATAGTCTTTTCTGCATTAAAATCATCTTTCATATG
>CAJNOP010004477.1:0-10435 GCA_905250075.1 Rotaria sp. Silwood1 | reverse complement strand
CTTTTGGCATGTAGCTTTAGTAAAAGTGACAGTCAGGATGAACAAATGAAAAACAACTAATATTCATTGTTTATTATACGTTGATACTGGAAATTTTCTCGTTTGATTTAGAATTTCTAGAAAATGAAATCATACATAACACGTCAATCTCTTGTGTCAAAACACACTTTATATCGGTTCGATGAAGAAAATTTTATTTTATTTCAATGACAACTAGTTCATCAAAGAAAAAGGGTGATTCAAAGAAACTCTCAGGAGAATAATGTACATATTTGTATAGATTTTAGTCTTTACTGTGCAAGATAATCGCATCAAAAATTTTAAAAACTGAATTTTTGTTCGAAAAAAGTCTAATATGCATAAATCAATATTCCATGAAAGTATTGAGTAAAGAGCATATATTGAAACAAAACTAGCAGGTGAAGGAAGTTTAGACTGTATCTATTGATCAAAGAGAGACTCCACTCGAATGGTTGCTTGTCTACCAATTTGAATAGCAATAATATGACCGATAGTTATGTATATTTTTGTTCCCATTGACGATAAACTAGATAATAACAGCAAGAGCATAAAATTGAACATTAAAAAATTGCCAATACCAAGAGCTGCGCCATTGTTGTTTTGATCTGATACATCTTCATCAAAATTTCAACTGTAGCAAAGATCATCAAAAGAATGGTTTCAGTTCGACTTATAGTTCGTATAGTTTTCTTCTGTAGCCAAGGTGACTTAATGTATGCGAGACATAGATTCTAGACCAACAAAAAAAGTGTATGTATTCACAAATGTCAAAAGATTAGCTAATTAATGAAACAGCTGCGTATTTTTATCATCCTTTTATCATTTAAAATATTCATTCGTAGTTCTTGTGAAAAATAAACGTGTTTATATATTGAATTTTCTATTTAAACAACAAAAGAAAAACATCGAGAAATTCGAATACTTTAGAGAACGTGCAGTTTACGGTTGGGTGTGGGTATGAATATAAGCGAAGAGAAAGACACCCATAGCCGCTGCCAAGAAACGAAATGTACTTTCTAGCAAAAAAAGTATCAAGAGGAAAAAAAAGAAAAAACGTTTAACTGAATTTAAATGCTACGAGAAGAATCTTCTAATGGTATAACTTGAACATTGCCAGGTAATTCACCTACTTCATTCGTTATGAGGGCGTAAGTGTGCGTTTGGATGTGGATGTTTCTTTTGTTTCCATCTATACTTCACACTCACACCCTCACTCATCCACACGCACGACCAAATCTACAGTCACAACGTACACATCCACACCCTTGTTCCTGGCAGGCAAAGCTTAAACAATGGGTTTATACTACCTCTAATGAGCTTCGCAACATGTTTTATGATCATGATCGTCTCTCTTCTTCACCGAAGTGTGGGTGTGGATGTGGGTGCGGATGTTGGTGTGCATCTTCATACTCAATTCACCCACACCCACACACCCACCCCACACACCCACACCCACATCCGCCCACACCCACACTCCACACACCCACCCATACCTACTCACATCCACCCTCACACCCTCATTCCATATAGAATAGTTCGAAGGATTAATATTAGATGAATTAGGAGGCCAACGGTCTATATCAATAAGGTTTGGAAAATTATCTTGATATCATTTTTGAGCAGATTCCTGTGTACTTATTATCAAAAGACGTAACGCAGTTGGTCAGTCGAGTGTGGGAGTGGGGCGAATGTCGTGGGTTTAAGTATGGGTGTAGATCTTTTCGTAACCCACATCCACACCCCAAGATATTATTTGAAATGTTATTGTCTATTTTTAGAGGTTTTAATATAAGTTCGTTGGATAACATTGAAGCTTCTATTATCTTGTGATTACGATCTCAGGTTATTTGTAGCAATACTTACTGAATACTCTTGTGCATAACAGAAAAGAAGTAACTTACCTCTATGTATGATTCTTACCAGTAACGATGTGAGTGTAGGTGTGAGTATGGTTGTCAATTGAGACTATGCCAACACCCACATCCGCACACGTATCGACAACCATACTCACACCTACATCCACGCCCTCAGAATGGGGTGGGGGAAGCGATTTATGGTTGGGGATAAAGTCAGTGTCACATGGTGTAGGAGTGAGTTTGTATGATTGCGGGCTGGTGCGGATGTTGATGTCTTGATAGACTACACTCATGACTTCAACCACGCACACACCAACACCGACCTCCACAACTACATCCATGCCAGAAACTGACACCCCTAACCATAACCGAGCCTTACACCCATGCCCACACACACACTCATAAAACTAAAAATTCATTTATGAATAATCTATAAACTCATTATTATTCACCCTCATTATAGAATGACATAGCCCTCTTATGTCTTGTTCATTTCGACAAAGTTGAAAATGTTTCTTATTCACTTTTATTGATCAAGTAATAAAATACAAATTAAACTGATTTTTGACGTGATAGAATATAATTAATTAAAAATTGAATAATAAGTTATTCTAAAGGTCTTTTTTTAACAGCTTCAATAATCAGTTGTTTCCATAAGACTATTCTACTTGTATGTTCATCAAAATAATGATATGCATTATCAGCTTGTTGCCAATTACTTGAACATCTTATTGGTGGTTTGCCGTCTTCATCTTGTTTTATTCCTTCATATTTCCACCAACAATTATTAAAACCACATGTTATTGGTTCAACATATTGCTTACATAAAGGGCATTTAGTTGTAGTTTCACTTGAATCAATAATTATATCGAATTTCTTATAACCAATTGGGATAACAACGTGATGTTTGTAAGCTTTACATTGATTATTTCTACATAAACCTTCCAGACATAGACCGCGTCTAGTTTTTCGCCAAGGTGGAGCTGTTTCCGACCAATCTGCTCTTTTTATACTTTTATTATTACTAATATCAATAAATTTTCCGCCCATAGAAGGAAAGTAACCACGATCAGTGACATTTAAATTAACTAATTGTAGTATTGATTTATTTTCTACACCATAACTTGCAATTGTACTGTCATTATCGTCAAGTACTTCCTCATCGAATATAAAGCATATAGTCTGAATATCTCTCGTATGATTGGTTTTGTCAAGGAAGAGTTCCTTCAACTGTTTTATTGTAATAGAAGACTCGATCTCGAAGCTATATGTTTGAGCCATTCCCGTTGTGGTTGTTATGTAAATCTGCATGATTATTCTACCAATAAATAAAGATAAGTTATTAATGTATATTAGGCATGTACCGGGCACGAACTGCAATTCGAAATTCGCGAACTATCCAACGAACTCAGATAGCGTCGAGTATCTATATACTTCTCCACTCATTTTCTGAGTTGTATAATTGATCATGGGAGTACCTTAAAGTTCGTCCAGGTTCGAATTTGGGTACTTTCCGAACATAGTTAATTTTTCTAATGTCTCTAGCCATTCAGTTTGTGAATTATTTATTTGATGGTATCTAGAGTTAGCATAGCGAACCTTAAAACCCCTTATTTTGTCTTTCTGCTAGCTCATTGTATCAATTGACTAAAAATGATCGAACTCTAACTTTCGGGTTTAGTGCATGTCTAATGTATCTATTACAGTTTTTCAAACTGCCATTGAACGCGTCGGTGTGTTGCGTATGATAGACACACCATCAATCAGAATAGGTTGCCGTTCTTAATGCAAGATACTTATTACGACAGATTATTAGTAGACGATCGAGATCTGCATATAGTCTTTTTTGTATTGATGGATATCGTATTCATCCTTAACGAGGAAAAGTAAGACTTCAGAGTAACAACCGAATCTAACGTGTAAGTTGTTGCTTTTCCTCTATTGAAATGACTACGATGCCTTTTTCTGTCTGTTATCTATCCATACTTTTATTTCTCTCTTTTCCTACACGTACTTTGTAGTGACGTTATTAGTTTGTCCTTTTCTCTTACGCAATGTTATCCGTAATAGAAATAACCACAATACCCTTTCCCGTTCGTTCTTCTTCTATATGTATTAGGTTGGAACATAAGTTCTGGCCGTCTGGATCGGTAGAATTATATCGCTAATATAAAACTACATTTTAAGGAAAGTAATTATATATATTGCTAGCGCTCGGAAGTCTCTATCACCTGTTGTATTTAAGTCTTGACTTGCATTTATTTGCTGAAGAATATTTCGAGTACAGTGAAGACACCTTCATCCTCAGGTTTCCACGAACTCCATTTTTTGTTTCTTTCTCAAACGTTTTTAAATTTTTTATCTACACAGTAACCCGTTTTTTTAGAAAAGTAATTATATATTCTGAGAGCTCTTGAAACGTTCTATCACTCTATATATTCAGGTCTTGGCTTAAACTTATTTGCTGAGAAATATTTCGAACATTATCAATGCGGGTAAGGGTGTCTTCACTATACTCGAAATATTCTTCAGCTCATAAATGCAAGTCAAGACTTAAATACATCAGGTGATAGAGACTTCCGAGCGCTATCAATATATATAATTACTTTCCTTAAAATATAGTCTTATATTAGCGATATAATTCTACCGATCCAAACGTGCAGAACTTATGTTCCAACTTAATACTTTGGAATGACATTATTGTTTTGTCCTTCCAAGCCGATAAAAATTTTTGAAAACGCATTTAAACGCACAAAAAGTTGCCGAAAATCAGCAAAAAGTGGACGTTTTTGGCTCACACTCTCGATTCCCGACTTTGAGCCCAAAACACTCATTTCTCGCTCTTTTTGCGCGTTTAGACGCACAAAGAGAAGAAAAAAGTGATCATATTTTTCATATTCGAGAACTGTGATTGTAATCATGATAATTCTTCATGGGTATTAAAAAAATGATCACTTTTTCTCTTCTTTTTAGCCTTGGTGAGGGCAAAGAAGTTCTTATTAAAGATGAATTTTTGAGTAAGACTTAGGTTTTACGAAATGATCTACTCTAAGTTCACTCACAATCTCAAGATAAAGACTGAGAGCTGTCTTTCGTCTTCATCATAATTCCTGATCCAACTCGTATTCGTATTTATGCTTTTTCTCTCAGTTTTACAGTTCATGAAAATAAAATTCTAATTTTGTCTCGACAAATTTGGAACTTGACTGAATTCCAACTTTGATCGTAGCATATACGTTAAAGAAAGCGATCACTGGGAGAAAAGCAAGAAGAAAAGAAACTAGTGTTTATGTGTGAAGACATAAAATCGAACACAAAAGTTCGTGCGTTACTATGCATCTTTCTCTTTACTTTCTCTGCCTCGCTTTAACTCCGTTACACACACATCAAAACGAACAATCATCGCGAAATAACCAAAGTGAGAAAGAATGAATGTGGATGTGGACGTTGACGTTGACAAGTGATGAATCAAATAGTTGCATCCACTCGAAATCACGGTATGAGTGTGTGTGAATGAGAGAGACGACGAGGTCTGCAGCCACTGCTACACTCCACACGCACACCCGCACCCCGACTCAGAGCCGTTCTTCGTTTTCACCATCATTCTTGATTCCACTCCTATTCGTATTGTTGCTTTTGCTCTCACGAGGGAAGGCCACCAACTGTTCCATCGCTTTTGCATTGAAACTATTTGCGTTATGTAGTTCCCAAAGAGTTATGAATACCCTGAAAATATTTTTGGCTGATAGCTTATTGTAACGAAAATAGTCCATTTGTAAGGTATGGGTTTTATTGAGTGCCTGGGGTCGCCTTCAGGAACATTAAAAAAATTGATTTTCGAATTTCGACTTGAAACTTTACACAGAAAGACGCCCCAAGGAGAACAACTTTTTGTGAACGTTTCAGATCTTTCTAGTGTTCTTATCACTAGACACTGCTATTGTGAAATTTGTATTTTATATCCTTCAAATAAAGTAGCAGATTTAGTGGAACAAACAATCAAAAGGCTTAAAACTTTCAGAAAACACTATTCTTGTTGAGAAGTATTTCTATGTAAAGTTTCAAGTCGAAATTCGAAAATCAATTTTTTTAACGTTCATGAGGGGGACCACGGCAATCATCAAAAACATACCTTACAAATTGACTATTTTCGTTACAATAAGCTATCAGCCCAAAATATTTTCAGCGTATTCATAACTCTTTGGGAATTACATAACACAAATAGTTTCAACGCAAAAGCGATGAAACAGTTGGTGGCCTTCCCTCGTCAGCTTTACAGTTCATGAAAATAAAATTCTTATTTCGTCCTGACAAATTTAGAACTTGACTTAATTCCAATTTTAACCGTAACATCTGCATTAAAGAAACCGACCTCTGGGAGAAAAACAAGAAGAAGAAAAACAATGTTGTTTTGTTGGAAGAAATAAAATGGGACACAAAAGTTCGTGCGTTACTATGCATCTCTCTCTTTATTTTCTCTGCCTCGCTTTAACTCAGTTAATGCATACATCAGAACGAACAATCATTGCGAAATAACCAAAATGAGAAAGAATGAATGTGGATGTGGACGTTGACGAGCAATGAATCAAATAGTTGCATCCACTCGAAATTAGGATGTGGGTGTAGGTGTGAATGAGGATGACGGCGAAGCGTACACTCACACCCACAAACTGAAAAAAACATTGGTACAATACCGAACCAAAAAAGAGTACTGTAGACGGAAAAAAGGTTTCGAATTCGTTGCAATTATCCAAACCATTTTAAGTTCGGTACAGACCACTTCGAAAAACTTGAAAGAGTATCCTAAGCCAATAACAATCAATTTCAGACACCCGAATTTTTGCACGAAACCTTTTCATAGTTTCGTACTGTCTTCTAAAATGGTTCGGTACACCGAAAAAGAATTGTATGATTACCGAACTATTTTAGAAGACAGTACGAAACCCTGAAAAGGTTTCGTGCAAAACTTCGGGTGTCTGAAATTGATTGTTATTGGCTTAGGATACTCTTTCAAGTTTTTCGAAGTGGTCTGTACCGAACTTAAAATGGTTCGGATAATTGCAACGAATTCGAAACCTTTTTTCCATCTACAGTACTCTTTTTGGTTCGGTATTGTACCAATGTTTTTTCAGTGCACCTCAGACAATCCACACCCACTCTCTATGATAGAAAAGATGACGGTGAGTGATGCTCTCTTACCGTCTCTAAAATATTTCTGTGTTTTATATCAGAAGCAAGTTAGGAATGAATTCTAGTGACATTCCAAAGGCTAATTTGGCAATAGCTCTCAATTGAATTTTGACCTGCACTCCTATATGCATGCCCAGAATATTTATTCATTATCCTCGTGAAAAGTACGAGTATAGGCGAAAAAAGACTAGGAAGACTTTTGTAAAAGTGTTGACGGATGTATCAATAACTAATAAGGCGCAGCTTAAATATAAAATTTCAAAACAATTCATCCATTCCCAAGTCATTAGTTCAAAAAGATTAATATACGCATTTCGTACTGTATTATCTATGCGGAACTGAAAATCGTGTAGTTCAAATTAGTTTTAAGTGCGGAAGGATTATATTTGGTTTTTGATGTAAAATAATATCGGATGCCTAGCAGATTTTTTAGAAGGTAATCTTTTTAATGGCGATTAGAGCGTCACTTAGTTCTACAAATAGTGTACGACGTAAGTTAGCACTTGTAATTGGGATTGGTGATTATGACAAAGGTAAAAAAGTACCTAACGCAATAAATGATGCAAGAGAGATGTCATCTGCACTGAAAAGAATTGGATTTATTATTCACGAAAATGGACCACAACTAAACTTGACATACAGGACGCTGTCTGGTGCTCTTAATGCTTTTAAACAGTCGATAAACGTGGGAGATATGGTTTTATTTTATTTCGCTGGGCATGGAAAACAATGGGAGGTATGAAAATTAAAGTACGTTTCTAAAAATTGTCTTTTCTTCAATGTGCTGATAGGATCAAAACTACTTAATTCCATGCGACAATTTCAAAGAGGATGACAAGAGAAAGGTTGAATTAAGTGGCGCCGACTTAGCAAGTCATGCGATCAATGCACAACATTTTCTTATGGATATAACTAGTCAAAATCCATTTGTTATCATCTTTTTCTTAGATTGCTGTCGAACATATCATTTACGCAATGAACACTTAACACGTATTGCCGGAGACGAACAGGACAACCATTCACGGAGACTCAAATCAACATCTGCAAACGTTGGACCGGTGATTGGAAATGCTAGGTCCATAAATGCGAACACTAGACCGATGATTGCAAATGCTGGATATGTGATTGCATTTGCTTGTGCACCTGGAACTACAGCAGATGATGGAAAGGAAAGAGAAACAAATGGTCTATTTACAAAGCATATTCTTAAACATATTTTAAAACCTAATGAAGATATTCAAATGATGCTAACTGATGTTACTAATGGAGTGGTGGAAGAATCAGAATCGACTCAAATTCCACATATAACCTGTAGTTTGAGACACCGAAATATATATTTGTATGAACAAGTTACAGGTAAATAACAAAAATTTGAAGCAAAGTAGTCGGTGGGTAGAATCAGGCCAGTTTTATCTATCAATATTTAAAACAGGGTAAAGTTTAGACTGATCTTTCATTTCTAGATTAAATATAACAAATACTTTTCGATGCATAAAGGCATAAACATTCATTTTTATTAGAAAATATGAATTCGATTAAATTTTTCAAATGTCTAACTTTTAAAAGAACTAGAGCTATTGTGATACGATAAATATAGTTCTGAGTAATAATTCTGTAATTATTTCCGAAAATATAGATATTTGTAGCATTGATAAGTCTCCTCTCTCTCGCTGTTCAACGTTTTCGTTTTTGATCACTCAATCTTGATAAACTTTTCGAGATGATACATAGCAGACTAAATGCCACCCAGTAAAAATTCCAGCTTGAGATCTTAAGTCTAACAACCGTTAGCTTAAGATAAACGGTTAAAATACGGGTGTGCGTGCGTTGCAGACTTTCACGTCGTTTCAAACGTTTATAAGAGAGCACAGATATGGGTAGGTGAATGTGAGCGTACTTGAGTACAAAACTGATCCACATCCACCCTTCAACGTGATTAGTACGCTCGATGTATGATGTGGATGTTGGCATAAATGTGATGGTTGATTTGAGTGATTTTTTTTGCATCCACTCTAATCTACACTCTTTTGTTGGTAAATAGTATCACTTTTAGAAAGAACTCATAAATTTTTCGGTCAAAAAAGTTTAATATAAAGTACTTCAACTAGTTTAGGAATAATTGTCGTTTTTCAAAACTGGTTTGTACATATTAAGAATAGATGAGACTATATCAAATATCCTTTATTGAAATATATTTAATATATCTTGATATATAATTCCTTTCCTCTTTTAGTTTCATCGAAAACACAACCGGCTTCCACATTTCAATCATCAACACAGATGTATGATCGTCCTTCTACTTATAATACTGCGTCACAGTTGCCGATAGACAGACAGGCCGTATACAACAGAATAATGGAGGCGTTGATGTCGCCGAGCCAATCCGAGGACTGGCGCTTGATGGACGAGGATGGATACTTCAACGAGGACGGTTCTCGAACTTTCTTTTAATGTTTCATTACATTTTGTAGCACTGATCGCGATTCATAAGACTGTTCAAAATAATAAAGTGCAAAACTTAGTTTTTTCAAATGTTTCCGTATAGATGTGTTTTTTTTATGATTAAAATAGAGGTCTGCATCTCCATGACAACTGACACCAGTATTGCCAAACTCAACATGAGCAAAGTTCGTCCGTGGCGCTATCGGAGTCAGTTCGTATGAAGATGCAGATCCCTAGATTATTACAATGCGATATGTTTTTGAAATGTCCAATTCGTCCTAATGTTTTTCAGGACATTTTCTTTCCACCTTTGTGTTGTTTTACACAATTCTGCCGATAAAACTATGGGTGGGTATGCGTGGATGGGGCTGTGAGTGTGGGTTCAACTGAGGAGACAGGGTGCACCAAGACGCATACTCGTATCTACACCCACACACCATGTTCGCCCCACCCATACCTGGACTGGCCCTGCCGTTTATCGTTACCGGTAGCAACATTCGAGCATAGTCCAAAGCCAGAAATGATTTAGCACCTGAAGATGTTTCCTCGTGAGTTACCAAGGGTGAGCGTGGGGCGCGTGAGTGAGGGTGTGGGTGTGGGTGTGGGTGTTGGTGTGGGTGTGGGTGTGGGTGGTGTGGGTGGGGATGTGGGTGTGGGTGTGGGTGTGGGTGTGGGTGTGGGTGTGCGTGTGAGTGTGAGTGTGGGTGTGAGTGTGAGTGTGGGTGTGAGTGTGAGTGTGAGTGTGGGTGTGAGTGTGTTTGTGAGTGTGGGGTGTGAGTGTGGGTGCGGGGTGTGAGTGTGGGTGTGGGGTATGAGTGTGGGTGTGGGATGTGGGGTGTGAGTGTGGGTGTGAATGGGTGGGCGTGGCTGTGTTAGTGTTGGGATCCCTTTAGTTCACATCTCCAATCACATAGCCGCTCGCGCCC
>CAJNOP010004476.1:0-10437 GCA_905250075.1 Rotaria sp. Silwood1 | reverse complement strand
CGTTTTAACGCCTCAAAATGTGCGCCTTTAACGCGTAAAAACGTCGTTTTTTTAAACGCTTGTCTGACTGGGCTGTCATAACTTCAATCTCTTTGGAAGTTCTGGTGAACTTCGCGGGAAACGAAAATAGAATTTTGGTATCCATCAAATTCGATTGAAAATTGAAACGCTTGATATGTATCCGTGGTGGTTTTTCGGTATTATCTCTGAATCAACAGCTATGCAACCGAATTCTCACCATTCGTCGTCAACATACGATTGGGCAGGTCACAACGAAGTGTACATGGGAGGGCAGTGTTCAAAGAGTTTGAACGGGTACATCACTGACTTTTCGCAAGGAGATTTAATTGAATTGATGCTTGACTGTGATCATCAACTTATCCGTATGATCAATCTTCGTTCGACGAAATCCTATGAAATGAATGTCGATCTGACCCATTGTCCCTTTCCATGGATGCTTCATTTAAATTTGTTTCACATTCAAACACGTATATGAATCAATCCATAAGCGAATAGATTTTTTAACGGCTACTCTTTTTTTCTCACTCTTACTTACCCCACCCTCAAATAAAACTAAATCTTTAATATTTTAAGATGCATCATCTGTTAAATTTTACTTTTTTCAGAATTGTTTATTTATTTTTGAATTAGATAGTAACTGTGTTTTTTTCTTCCGTCTGAATCACATATGCACTTTTTGCTTGTTTTTTCTGTGAAGAATTGAGAAAAGAAGAAGAAAAGAGTCGCTTCTTGTATTTTAACTGTAAGTTTGGGTGAACATGAGTTCGGTTTATTGGAAAAACACTAGCCACGTAAAGGTAAAGTAGGATAGATCAAAAAGAGGAGAAACAAGAACATAGAGCAAGAGAACACATATGAATATATACATATGGCGATATACATACATATAGAGGGAGTGACGTATACAAGAGGAAGGAAAAATCGAATGATGTAGATATGAAATCATAAAGGAAAAAAAACAATATATCAAATGACCTAGTTCGTAGGGAAAATACCCATGTAGGATACAGAGACACATATTGGAAGTACTCAAATTCTGTTTTGATCTATAGATTTACAACTCTTGAGAGAATCCTGATCTGAAGCTAGCTAAAAACGTGCGGGAACCGTTTCATTCATTTCTGCTAGATTTCTGACAGGATTCTGAAAATTAAATTTTGAATATTAGTCTCTAAACACAAATCTAAAAAGATCTTGACTGGCTCCTGGTATTTTCTTATGAAGATCACCTGATCATACTTGTGTTTTAAAGCATTCGAAATGCCTGTTTTTGAACAGCAGTTCCGCTCAGGGACCTGATCGAAGTTTGGCAGGATTTCTTACTTGAGGATTTTGATCAATTTTGTTTTATTTCTGGTTTGATCCTTCTCTGATATAACTATAACTCTTGCCAGGATCCTCATAATAGGATTCGGAACAGATCTTGACTTAAACCTAATGAAATCTTGACGAAATTCTCTTTACGATTTTTGTTAGATTCTTGAATAGGATTACCAACGAATCTTAGAAGAATCCTACAAGCGCAATTCACAAAAAATATTCGAGCAAGAAGTTGAACAAATCTTCGATAGAATCCTGAATCACACCTGACAGGCTCCTTGAGATTTATGATTCTGAAGGATCCTTCAAGGCTCTGTCTCAAGAAATGGACATGGCTGAGCGGACTAAGCAATAACCTGTAAAGATCTTTCATAAATCATTACATTTTCTTACCAAAATCCTGCGATTAGGATTGACATTCTCTTGTAACGGTTGCCAACGTATATTCTTGAAAAGCTCTGCACAAGATTCTGATTGAAGCATCGCAGGATGAGTCAGTTTTGTATTCTGACTGATCTTGTTTCTTTTTGTTGCCAAGATCCTCGTCTGATGTGGCTATCGCTCCTGATACAAAGATTTGACCTCGATCGTAACGAGAATCTGATAAAATCTTGACAGAATCCTCTTTCATAATCTTGAGAGGACCCTTGATAGGATCCTATATTCTTAACTCAGAAAAATATCTTAGCAGGAACTTGAAGAAATCCTAAACAGGATCTTGTTTCACCTTGAAAAACTCTGGAAACAGAAATTACTGGGATTCAAAACAGGTTCCTGAATAAACCTTGACAAGATCTTTGGGATCAAGGAGCTTGAAAAATCCTTTGAAGGTTTCTCAAGGAATGAACAAGATTGAGACTAAAGGTACGTTTGTGTATAATTATCTGTCTTATTTTTTTCTTTTCTGACATTTTATCTTCTTTTACATTAGCGTCAATTGGAAGGCAAACATATGTGATAAAAGTGTGTCGCTCGGTTTTTTCCAACATCTTGAAATACAACGAAATATTTGTGATCTCGATCAAATATGTCAATCATGTAGAACACTACGTCTGATAGACCTTGTGGGCGATGTCCAATATATGGATAATGGCAGCTCAATCAATCTTCATTTCACATTCTTAAAATTTGTCCTTAAGTCTCTAATTAGTCAGCGCAAGCTCATATCACGATGTGTGCATGAAATATCAACCTTTCTGTTGATAAGATAAACATGTGACCTTTCATCTCATGATGGCTTCATGATGTAGAGAACAAAATAAAACACTAGACTTTCTCATTTTCTTAGATCATCAACGCAAAATGTTCTTTAGAATATTGTATTACGTCTTACTCCTCGTTTTCAGGTAATCCATGTCTCTTTTTTCGTCAAAATAACATTAACGAATTCTACTATAGTCTTTCTTTAGGTTTGATGCTAACTAGTTGTCTTCGTTTGATCATCCAATTCTAATTTGTATAGGTTTAGTGAAAAGTCAAATATGTAATGGTCTATCTCAGTATGAACAATGCTCGACGAATAGTGCATGTGGTTGTTTTCAAATGGTTGCTTCCGAGAACAGCAGTGTTTGTGGATTTCTTTGGTTAACCTGCTCTCAGCTTGTCTTATGCGGGGCATCAAACAATGCTTGTTTTGAACCTCATCATATATGCGTTCAGCATCCTCGATGTCACCATCTACCTGTCTGTTATCCACTATCCATGACAGGTCAAGAGATGTGTCCATCGGTAAAACCAATAACAAGTAAGAAGGTTACAAATGATCGTACGGATAAGAATAACATTACATCAGTGTAAGAGCAGTCATCCTATTCCGCGATGTTGCACATTGCGGGAATCGATTCCGCCTCCGGAATCAGTTCCATCCGATTCCGGGATTCCCAATCGTCGAACTAACTCGGCTTATTCGGAAACGATCGAGTTCCGTCAAATTTCGGAATTACCGGAACTCCGTGCAATTCCGGAATTTTGTCGGATTCCCGGAATTCCGGAATCGGTAGGAATTCCGTACAATTCCGTCTCGACTCAATTCCCAGAATTCCGTACCGGAATTAGATAGTGATCGAATGGAATAAACTATAACCACATCAGTGTGGGTGTGGGTGAGGGAAGATGTAATTCCGGAATCGGTAGGAAATCGGTGGAATTCCGGAATCTATAGGAATCGATGGGATTGGCGTGCGATTCCGGAATCGGATTCGATTTTAGTAATTCCGGGAATTTCGGGAACTCGATCAATGTCGAGTAGTCGTCTTACGTTGAATGACGCCGGAATTCCGGGAATTCGGTGGAACTGATTTCGGGGACGGAACTGGTTCCGCAATGTTCAACATCGCGGAATAGGATGTATTCTGCAGTGTAAAAGATTTCATTAAATGACTGTTTACGTCAAGGAGTACTCTTCCATGTTACACAAAATTATCTTCCCCCAAGCTTGAAGTTTCTGCGATTAAAGATAGTTGTGTGAAGTTATTGTTATGTTTAAAATAACTCTTTCTGACATTTCTTTACATTTTTACATATGACTCATATGCAACTATCTTTTACGCCTCAGAATTTCGTACGTAGGAGAAGTTAGCCTCATATTCGAGTAAATCCAGCCAACATTCGGCGCCAAAGCTGCTCCAGCTGCGCCAAACAGCGCCAGAATAGAAATCGACGAGCTCTATCGATTGGTAACTTTGGATTTGCCATAGCTCGAACCATTCGTGAAAAAATCCAAAAATACTAGTTTTTTCCTACGCAAATTTTGCCGTATGGATAGTAAATCCAGCCGACATTCGTCCAGGATGCTGCTCCAGCTGCGCCAGACAGCATCAGAATAGAACTCGACCAGCTCTATCGATTGGTAACTTTGCATTTTCTATTGCTAGAAACATTCATGAAAGAATTTCAAAATACTAATTTTTTCCTATGCTAATCTTAGCACATGGATAGTAAATCCAGCCGATATTCAGCGCCAAAGCTGCCCCAGCTGCGCCAGACAGCGCCAGAATAGAACTCGACGAGCTCTATCGATTGGTAACTTTGGATTTGCCATAGCTCGAACCATTCATGCAAAAATTCCAAAATACTGATTTTTTCCTATGCAAATCTTACCATATCGATAGTAAATCCAGCCGATATTCGGCGCCAAAGCGGTCCCAGCTGCGCCAGCCAGCGCCAGAATAGAAATCGACGAGCTCTATCGATTGGTAACTTTAGATTTGCCATAGCTCGAACCATTCGTGAAAAAATCCAAAAATACTAATTGTTCCCTACGCAAACCTTACCATATGGATAGTAAATCCAGCCGACATTCTTCCAGGAAGCTGCGCCACATCGCACCAGCATAGAACTTGATGACTTCTATCGATTGGTAACGTTGGATTTTCCATAGCTCAAACCATCTGTAAAAAAATCCCAAACTATTACGTTTTTCCTATGCAAATCTTATCATATGGTTAGTAAATCCAGCCGATATTCGTCCCGGAAGCTGCTCCAGCTGCGCCAGACACCGCCACCATAGTACTCCATGAGCTCTATCGATTAGTAACGTTGGATTTTCCATAGCTCAAACCATTTGTGAAAAAATTCCAAAATGGTAAGATTCGCATAGTGAAAAATTAGTATTTTGGGATTTCTGCACGAATTGTTCGAGCTATGGAAAATCCAACGTTAACAATCGATAGAGCTCGTCGAGTTCTATTCTGGCGCTGTCTGGCGCAGCTGGGGTAGCTTTGGCGTCGAATATCGGCTAGATTTACTAAGCATATGGTACGATTTGCATAGGAAAAAATTAGTGTTTGGGGATTTTATCATCAGTGGTTCGAGCTATGGAAAATCCAAAGTTACTAATCGATAGAGCTCATGGAGTACTATTGTGGTGGTGTCGGGCGCAGCTGGAGCAGCTTCCTGGACGAATATCGGCTGGATTTACTAACAATATGATAAGATTTTGCATAGGAAAAGCGTAATAGTTTGGGATTTTTTCACAAATGGTTTGAGCTATGGAAAATCCAACGTTACCAATCGATATAAGTCATCAAGTTCTATTCTGGTGCTATGTGGCGCAGCTTCCTGGAAGAATGTCGGCTGGATTTACTATCCATATGGTAAGGTTTGCGTAGGGAACAATTAGTATTTTTGGATTTTTTCACGAATGGTTCCAGCTATGGCAAATCCAAAGTTACCAATCGATAGAGCTCGTCGATTTCTATTCTGGCGCGGGCTTGCGCAGCTGGGACCGCTTTGGCGCTGAACATCGGCTGGATTTACTATCGATATGGTAAGATTTGCATAGGAAAAAATCAGTATTTTGGAATTTTTTCATGAATGGTTTGAGCTAAGGCAAATCCAAAGTTACCAATCGATAGAGCTCGTCGAGTTCTATTCTGGCGCTGTCTGGCGCAGCTGGGGCAGCTTTGGCGCCGAATATCGGCAGGATTTACTCGAATATGAGGCTAGCTTCACCTAGGTTAGGAAAAAACTAGTATTTTGGGTTTTTTTCACGAATGGTGCGTGGTATGGCAAATCCAAAGTTACCAATCGATAGAGCTCGTCGTGTTCTATTCTGGCGCTGGTTGGCGCAGCTAGAGCGGCTTTGGCGCCGAATATCGGCTGGATTTACTATTGATATGGTAAGATTAGCATAGCAAAAAATTAGTATTTTGGAATTTTTTCATATATGGTTCGAGCTATGGCAAATCCAAAGTTACCAATCGATAGAGCTGGTCGAGTTCTATTCTGATGCTGTCTGGCGCAGCTGGAGCAGCATCCTGGACGAATGTCGGCTGGATTTACTATCCATACGGCAAAATTTGCGTAGGAAAAAACTAGTATTTTTGGATTTTTTCACGAATGGTTCGAGCTATGGCAAATCCAAAGTTACCAATGGATAGAGCTCGTCGATTTCTATTCTGGCGCTGTTTGGCGCAGCTGGAGCAGCTTTGGCGCCGAATGTTGGCTGTATTTACTCGAATATGAGGCTAACTTCACCTACGTGAATTTCGTGCTCTTTTCATTGGTATATGGTGCATTAGATTACATTCACATATCGTAAAATTGTAGAAAAAAGTTATTTTGAAAATAACAATAACTTCACATCACTAATTGAGGATCTCACTATATTAACACTATCGGTAAAAAATCCTACAAATTTTCCCTTGCTAACCTAGTCTTTTTACGACCACATAATTTCACTTTTGGTCTATAGTGATCATCTTTTCAATTTTTTATCACAATTGTTGAGTATTGATTTTTGTGGAATACGATCTAAAAGGCGGGTTGAAGTATAGAGTAGAAATTTTTGGCTCACCCCAATCTTCTCAGACGCGAAACACGTCCTTAGCAACGGCACATTATCGATGTGACAGACATTTTAATAATATCCCCCATCACAAACCATGATAGATGCATTCGTAATTCGCCTAATTTACAATGTGAGCAGTCGAACATGCTTCGCTTTTTAATCCCGGACGGGTTATGCTAACGGCGTTTTCTTAACTACAAACCATAATTGCAATTCTATATATACCTGTATGATAGTAAGGTTGTAGATTCTGCGCATCTCTATATCAGGCGATCCGGATCACTTATATACGGTTTGGGCAGACGCGAGATTATGCAAAAAGTGATCAAAGAACACAAATAATCTATTTTCGAGAGTACTGTTCGACATGATAATACCATGATTGGGCACCGATGATAGTGATGTCTGAGGTGTGCATCGCGTCTAAAAATAAGACGAGGGCGGCGCAGAAGACTACGTAAACTTTAATGCAGTGGCGAAGGTTGCCACCGCCCTAAAGCCATTTTGAGCGGCGGAGAAGTCACTCGGCCTTTTGTCAAATAAGAGGAGCGAAGCGGCCATCCCGCGACCGCCTCATGATACCTGAAGAATTTTTTTCTCGATCTTTTTTGCAGAGTTGTTGTATTAATATTTCTTAACAAAGAATGCCTCATTTTTTGACAATTATCTACGGGCAAAACTACAGTAAATAGGTATAGACCAGTAACAGTTTCAACTGGTCAACTGGATACCACTTTACCGGGCATCCAATAAACTGATACCGTTGCACACCTACTTGAAAAAGGTGGAGATGAACATGTTATTTAAAAAATGAAACAATGGAGAATCTGCGGGAAAGGTAAAAATACAAAGAGAAGAATAAATACGAAAGGAACAAGGTAGACGGACAAAATTTTACCACATAGAATGATATACCGTGCCAGAGACACAGACAATCAAAATGAACAATATATCTAGTATATGTGCAGGAAATACTAATAAAAGAAAGAGAAAAAAGATATTAAGGCATAGCCTTTAACTGTATTATAAAAATAAGGTGCTCTGATAATTAGAAAGTATTACCAGTAGAATTTAATGAAATTTGGTTTTCTCTTAAGAGTAATTATTCTGTGGATGTACTTTCTGGTTTTACTTTTGATCTCAGACAAAAAATACAAAGGTGTTGCTCGAAGACATTAAAATTGACTTTGCTTTTCGATAATCGACTTAAAGAAATTTGAGCAACTCATATGATCTCAGCATGGCCGCCCGGCGGCCAACTTACAAGTAAGGCGAGCGTGCCACTATCGCCCTCAATTTTTTTTCGCGGTGCGGCCGCTAAAATGTGAGTTATATTTTATATTAGAGCGCGGCGTGGCCGCTTTCGCGCAGACAGGTACGCCTCTGCGTCATATTCAATAATTATATCCAGTGCCCATCAAAGGATATAGTAATCATATGTTAAAGTACTTATAATTGTACGTAAGAAGATGTAGATGGCTACGCTATCAGGCTGTGGGATTCCTAATCTTGAGAAATTTTAGCTTTTAGATCATGCAAAAAATCATTCTTTGAAAATTCTTCGGTTTTCGCTGTTTAAACTATTCTGAGTATGTCTCTAACAAATCAAATTTTTTTACTAAAATATTCAGAATCAAAAACTTCACAAACACTGAAAGTTTCATCGAAATCGGTGATCATTTTTGTACGTCTGCGTAAGAGTCATGCAAGTGCGCAAGCCAAAAAATTGGAAATTTTCACAGTTTGCGATTTCAACAAATTTGAAGTGGCGGGATGAACTAGCTGTATTCGCATACAGACTAGCGTTTCATTTCATTACCGATAAAGTCGACTTATGTAAGAAATGTTTATCATAGTAGATAACACTTTCGCTAAGAGTCACTATAGATTACAGAAGTGTCCCAAGGGCTTTAAGATGGAAGGTGAAAACTTAAGAGGGGAGAATGAGGTAGGATCATAGTCTTTTAATAATTTTCGGGGTTTGACCGACTTTTCGACAACATATGAACAAAAAAAGTAAAACGTCAGAATTCCACTAATGGAAAACTAATATTTCTCAAGGTTGATGGTCGATACTCCCTGCTCGAGACACTCCTGATAGCGTAACCATCCATCTACGCCCTCTTGTGTACAATAGAGGTACTTTGGACATATGCTTATTATATCCTTTGACAGTCGCTGGATACATGTATTTCACATGGCTATCATGGGTGCCCAATCTAAGTATTATCATGTCGAACAGTACTCTCGAAAATAGGTTATTTGTGTTCTTTGTTCCCTTTTTGCATAATCTCGTATCCGCCCAAACCGTATATAAGTGATCCGGGTCACCTGACATAGTGATGTGCAGAATCTACGACCTTAGTATCATACAGGTATATATAGAATTGCAATTATGGTTTGCAGGTATAGAAAAAAGTCAATCCTCGGCAATTGCAATAAAAAATGAACAGACCACTGTAGCGCAAAAGTGAAATTGTGTGACCACAAAAAGACTATGCTAGTGAGTGAAAGTGCGTGGGAGTTTTTATCAACAGTCTTAGTATGGTGAGACCTTTAATCGCTGAAAGATTCAGCATGATCAAAGATGCTATTGTATTCCGTAAAGATCACAAATGAATTCTTTCAAACTGCTTTGTACGAAAAAAAACAGAACAGTGATCATCTCTATCTCGACCGTTTCTTCATGTAGCACCATCTCCACCGACAAGACCTGGAGACGGAATTTGCGCAAGTGCAACATGGGCTTGGAATGGTGTTACTGTCGCTGGTGGCCATGGTGCAGGCTCAGGACTTCATCAGTTAAATAATCCTTTTGGACTTTTTGTCGATGATGATGGAACCATTTATGTGGCGGATGTTCAAAATCATCGCGTAGTTAAATGGGAAGAGGGTGCATCGAGAGGTCATTTAGTTGCAGGTGGAAATGAAGCTGGAAACTATACTGACCAATTGAATCAACCGTACGATGTTGTCGTCGATCAAAATGGAACGGTGTACATTAGTGATTACGTTAATGCTCGGGTCCAACGATGGTTTCGTGGTGCTCTGAGCGGAAAAACAGTGATCAGGAACATTTATGCCGTTGGTTTAGCACAAGATGAAGAAGGATCACTTTATATATCTGACTTTAAAAGTAATACAGTCAAAAAATGGCGGCAAGGTGATTCAGTTGGACAATTGATCATTTCGGGACTAAATGGAACTGAGCTACTGTTTGTTGATAGACATCGATCTGTTTACATAAGCGATACATGGAACCATCGAATTCTGAAAATAAAGGATGGCGAAAAACAAGGTTCGATTGTTGCTGGCGGATCTTATGGAGCAGATGCAAGCCAATTAAATCAGCCGTACAGTATTTGTGTCGATCAGCTAGGTACCATTTATGTGGCTGATACTGTTAATCACCGAATAATGCGATGGCCACAAAGAGCAAAATCGGGTAGTCTCATTATCGGTGGTCGCGGTCAAGGTTCCCAACCTGATCAATTAAATTTTCCCACTGGTATATCATTTGATCGAGAGGGAAATCTGTATGTAGCCGATAGAATGAATCACCGTGTGCAAAAGTTTTTCATTGACAAAAGTTCATGTGACATATGTGAGTTTAAACTAAGATCTTTCTACGCCTTATACGTGTTGTTTTCTTTAGCACAAGCGAAGAAGAATATCCTACAATACGTACATGTATAACAGAACAAGAAAGGATTGGAATTACTTTTCGCGGATTATTTGTGAATATCCATAATTCGTATAGAATATGCATTTTCTATGATTTTTTCTAAGGTTCTTCTGTTTCTCTT